>JAQFXW010000087.1:0-25472 GCA_034693945.1 Dendrobaena attemsi | reverse complement strand
TAGTATTTGAGATTTGAAGGCCGCCAGTCAATCACGTGACTAGCGGCTCTCTAGTTTTTGAGATTTCAAGGCCGCCAAGCGGTCCTCTAGTCGCAGCCTTAAGAATATGTACCAAACATTAACAACATTACCCAAGCAATGTCAAAATTTTGGTCCACATTATTTTAATCGATCAAGTAAACCTATAGTGAACAACTGGAAGGAAGTTGCAGAACCTCCAGTTAGCCTAATATCAGAGCGAGTCGACGGAGCTCTTGGGTTCTTTGAAAAAGGATAAAGAAAGAAAAAGCTCGCGATTTGGACCCGAATCTAGGCTTCTAGTGCCTACTAAAAATCCGAATGCAACAGACGCATGTTTGTATGTTTACGTCGCACGATTTCCAACTATCGTAATCGTAACTCGAAACTTCTATAGCGCCCACAAAAGCGGAGTCACGGGAATCAGCTTATTCACAGGCCCTCAGTCAAATCAGAATCGTAAGGCAGCATGTCCAGATCCAGATAGGAAGACAGACCGACGGCTACCGCTATATTCCCGGTGTGTTATAATAATGGGGCTGAGTTTTCGATTTTCAGCCTAGCAATGCGAGTTCTCTGTGAACCACGACGAAGGCTTACATCCTTCCATTCGTCAAGACATAGAAGACTAAACATAAACTGCGCCTACATAAATTAGCGTATATTTTGTAACAATTTCATCAAACACGTGTAATCGAGTTGTCAAGAACTTTATTTGAAAGTTAAGTATGCTAAGATAAGATCAATCATTAAATTCACAATTAATGTTCATTACTTTGTCTACTGAGTGGCAAAAGTGAATTCGTACGTGGCAGGGTATTTCAATGCTAGACGATCTTTATTTTTCGTCAATTCTTGCTCTGTATATGGCAGTAATACACCCGTGCAGCTCCTTAAATTGTACAGCCGGGTCTGGGCAACGAGCATCTCCAGGCGACGCTGTATCAATGGCGTGGGCGTTATCGAACATGATGGCAATGCACTGTCGCAACTCGTGTCCTAATGAAGCCAGGAATGGACAATGACCATCTTCTGGCGGCCTTGTATCAAAGAGTGGTGGTGATGGAGTGGAAGCACCTTCGCCTATGGGAATAGTTTCAGGTGGAAATTGTGATGGAGTCGGCCTATCAAAGGATGGTGGTGATGGAGTGGAAGCACCTTCGCCTATGGGAATAGTTTCAGGTGAAGATTGTGATGGAGTCGTCGTATCAAAGGATGGTGGTGATGGAGTGGAAGCACCTTCGCCTATGGGAATAGTTTCAGGTGAAAATTGTGATGGAGTCGGCCTATCAAAGAATGGTGGTGATGGAGTGTAAGCACCTTCGTCTGTGGGAATAGTTTCAGGTGAAGATTGTGATGGAGTCGTCGTATCAAAGGGTGGTGGTGATGGAGTGGAAGCACCTTCGCCTACGGGAATAGTTTCAGGTGAAGATTGTGATGGAGTCGTCGTATCAAAGGATGGTGGTGATGGAGTGGAATCACCTTCGCCTATGGGAATAGTTTCAGGTGCAGTTGGGCTGGTGGTTGTTGAAAAGTCGGCTTCAAATTTGCGGATGGTATATGCTTTCTCTTCGCTGTACGTCAGTCCATCTATGCTGATTGACACCATGTATATCCCAGGACTTTTTTCAAATGACAGTGAGCAAATAACAACTCCGCCAGATACTACTGGATTAGAGTCGGTCACGACATTGCCTTCAGGATTCTGTCAAATAGCAAAGTCAAAATTTCTTTGTTACAGAATCAAAATATGGTAAAAGTAGTATTACCAATGTTCTACTATTGATGTGGCTAACACTAAATAAACTGTAAGCAAAGAGCAAAAGTGCCACTATCTTCTTGGTAACTGTTTGATGTCCAAAGTGCTAGAGTTATTTCAGCACCTTGACTTTATTCATGGGTAGCATAACAGTCGTTACCTTGAAATTTTGTAATTGACAACTATGCATTCACGCTAGTGAAATGCTTCGGTCAATTGTTGAAAACGTTCAAAATTAAATAGATTATTACCATGATGGGCTGAAAGTGGTTGTATGCCGCCTTCTGCATTTCAAAATAGGACTGAAAGAAGACTAAGTATCATATTTCGGTATGTTTTATACATTAATAGACCATTGCCCTGCTATCAAATAAAATTAATAAATGGTATGCTATACCCTATACTAAGTGGTTATTGATAGATGAAGCTCAACATACTTTTATCTTGCAGGATACACTGTAACCGAATAGCACATCCGTTGTTTGTAAATAGATTTTGACGCAGTTCTGGTTTTCACTTAAGGTGCACACTGGTGTCACTAAGTACTTGATAACTGGAATATATCCTTTAGTCAAAGAACAGTCGCTGCCGATATGATCTAAAAGACCGAACAAATGAAAACACTTCTTTTCACGTATACGACACCGTTAGAAAATAGAATACGGTGTCTGATAGGCCTAGAGCTTCAGTAGGCTACGTCTGTGAATTGTTATGGACTCACATTTTCGGTGCCATAAAAGAGATACACAACCGATAAATTTTAATATCAGTAAAGAGAATACTTGTGTTATATCTCAAATACGATACAAATGTTTTTCTAGTATATATTCGTTCCACTCGTGCTTGTATGGTTTGGATTTAATTTCATGTTTAGTTAATGATAGCTCTCTCTCGCATTAGAACATCAGCGAATGTGTACGTGTTGCACTTTTTGCCAAAAGAACAAATTCGCTGTGAATTCTTCCATTTGGAGAATTGTAATTTATGCAAACATGCCAGAACATTAATTCTGTAGCCTGCCATACCCTTACTTTTACTGTAACAATTCTTATAGAGTACTACAAAACTGAGCAGATTCTTCACATTAATTTAATTGTAGCCTACTTATTGTAGCATTACACCGCGCTACCTTTAATTTTGGCCTAAGTCGTCATTCACGAGGTTATGTTGCAAAGGAAACAAGTGCTTAGTGCCTGCTCATAAATAAACCACGAGAACACAAAGCTTTTCTGTTGTATTCTTTGCTGTTTACACATGCGCCTCTGAGTAGAAACCTTGAAGAGACGCTATATAAATTTTGATTGATTGATTGATTGATTACACATTATCAGCTCATAGACCGGTGCATTCTTCTTGACCTGTCTTATTTGTATCTAGCGCATTAATTCCAAGTGTAGGGTCGCCTGCTTGCAGTTGCTTATACACTTCATGTAGTTCTACAGACCTATCAAGTTATGAAGCTAGAGACGTGCATTTAGTTGTTCGTTTGCTGCAAAAGTATAGAGTTTTAGGCCTACCTGAATCGCAGACGCACGAACTTTCGACGCATTCGCCTTGATTTGAACATTGGTTCGGACAGATGTTATTATTTATCTCATTAATGTTGTTCTCTTTCTCTTTGCTCCCCTCATCGGTTCCATTGCTTGTCACAGTGACAGTTCTTTGTAGTACAAAGACACAGATTCGTTCCAGTTGTCCCAGAACCGATCCAACCGGACTAAGATCGTCTAAAATCTGTGAATGACATCAAAATACTTTATGATTCAGCACTTTATCTAACATTGTTATTTTCACGTAACATCTGCATTGAATCATCTGTGATTGCAAATGTTTAATACTGCTGTTTTATGTAAAGTTATACCCGACAGTCAAATGGGATGGCATAATAAATGTAACGAGTGGTTTAAAGAACGTCCTTTACCATATCGCCTGTCGCATCTTCACACATTAATTGTCCGGACACTCAGAAAATGAAGAGATCCGTTCTCTATGAGAATCTATTGGTTGGGCTAGTCACCGTAATCTACTCAGATATCTACTCAGACTGAATATTCAGAGGTAAGTTTGTGGCGGTCAAGGGTTATAATTCCGGGAGATCAGAGGAGGCAGAGCAGCTGTCAAGGTGGAGGTCGTTACTGTTTGGATAGTGATTGGGCAGCGGAAGATAGGAGGAGTCAGGATACGAGCGTTTGAGAAGATTGAACTTCTGCAGTTTAAACTGAAAAGCACAAGGTGTGATAGACAAAGGATAATGAGGCAGTCTTATGCAGAGGATGGTGAATGGTTGGTATTGATGACAGACAAACAGAATAGTTTGAGTAACTCGGCGGGCGGCTCATTCCAGACGCGAGGTGCTGAGTGAGATACTGCTCGGTTGGAGAACTTGAGGTTCCTCGTGATCTAGGGTAGAGAAAGACTAAGACAGAAGGAAGATCGGGTGGAACGGGTTCAAGGATATATTTGAGCTGCGAGTCTTGCAGGAAAGTGAAAGTTAGTGAGAGAACTTTAAAGTGGATCGCTCAAGATGTGTGCGCCTGTGACAGCAATTTGGTAATGATTCATCTAGTTTTCTTGCGTGGTTTTGCTTATGTTGCTTGGCACAAGCAGATGGAGCTTGGCGTGGTTCTGAAAGGTCTTGGTAGTTTGAAGCCTAGCCAGTAGATGTCCACGTAATTATTACTGCATACTTACTTAATTGGTGCAAAGAACATCCGTTCTTCTAGAAGACTTTTATCCAGCACAGTAACTTTTATAACGTCATTTTGATAATAACTGAATCGCTGGCAATGCAATAAAAGCTTCATTTATTTCACTATTGATTATCTGTTTCTGATATTTATATAATGGGTAATACCATAATTTATTATGTCTGCGGTATAGGCCTATTTTTAATATGCGAAGTCGTATAAATTAAACTGAGATAGTGTACGCAGTTTACTAAGACGTTTTACGTACGTTAGAGACGTGACGAACCTGAATATCCAATGCGCATCCGTCCACTATGAACTGAAACTCGTCATGGCTTTCTTGGGTACATAACTTGTATATCTTGGAGTTGACTAGAGCAGCGTTGCACATTTCCTTCGCATAAGATTCGTTAAAATTATTGATAGGTGTTGGCCAGACTGGTTCAAATGGTTCTTCCGTTGTAATAAACGGTACCCTAGGCGGATTAATCCATCTAATGTCGACATGGCCATCGTCTGTGTGGTTCACCGGAGACTTTATTGTCTTCTGTCCTAGCGGAGACTCACATCTGTAGCTGGTCTTCAGCAGATTGGATTGTTTTGGCTGAGAACAGGTTATGTTAACCGAGTTGTCGCCTTCTCCTTGATAGCAATCGCAGGTTGGAACGACATACGGTTCAAGACATTTAGGAGTGTTGGTGGAATTATAATTGAAGAAGCTGTCCTCCTCTGCAACCCTATGCAACAAAAGAAAGTTAGGGCATTCTACAACTGAAAGCAGCTGATAACTTCGTTTGAAGATGTTAACTTTCGTGAAGATATAATCTATCATAATTGGAGGAGATGTAAAGCTATTGAAAAGGAAAACAGAACTAGATTTTGTGCAACCTTCATTAAGTCTAGAATTTATGTAGCACCTCTTCGTGGGTACTACTCAGAGGTGTTCTCGACTCTAGCAACATAAAGGAAGCATACAGGACCTTAAAACAGCTCTGTAATCTTGTCTCTTTACTACTCTTTTTCTTCTTAAATCGCTATAGCCTAGCTGGCACTAGAACAATAGAACATGAATGATGTTCTAGGATATTCATATTTTCATTTAATAACACAAACTGAGAATCCTCAATGACGATCGAGGTGATCGGCTGCCAGTGACCAGACGCTTAGCAATGTAGCTTGAATGTGGTTTAGATTTGAAGAACGGTCTACAACAAATTTTCTTAAGTCAGGTTTAGCTCTACAGGAAATTTAAAATCTTCGAGAATCAATCACTTTACGATTACGATGAGTAGGCTAATGGATTGTAAGTAAAGTCCAACCACGGGTCGAAGGCTCATTGGGAGGTACTCATCTCCTTTTCCTTGGCCCTGAGCCGGCAATGGACGAATCTCAAGAAAGGGGAAATGGATTGTACATTCTGAGGCAATGATCGATCCATCTTAAAATCAATTCGTATTATTTTTATCATCATCAGATTTGCTTTAGATTTAATGGTTTCAATGAAGCTTCGACTGTTGCTGTTGTTCCACAGGAATTGTTCTTCCAGTGAACCTTTGCTAAAAACTACAGAAGTTGTAAGGATGTATTGAATTGTTATTTGAAATAAGTATTATATCCGAGATTTGATCCTATAACCATGGTGTAGCCAATATCTACACAGATTTCATTGCAATCGAATTTCTTTGTTTAGAACAGAATAGTGAACATTATAACCTGTATCTCTCGCAATCAGTCGTGCAGCTTGCAATCTGCGTTCCACTGTACGTACAGAGTCCATCGTAGGTGTCGCTGCTCAACCCTATAACGTGAATATCTAGAACTCCAGCCATAAAGCCTCGATCTACATTAATCTGGACGCCGGAAAGCATCATGATCTGGAAACAATATAATTGTACAGAATCAATAACAGCCTAGGTCGATTAAAAAGTATTGTTGTTCTTGTTCGTTTTGCGTCCATAGGAGTCAACTAGAACACTCTGATTATGATTGGTTGATTATGGTTATGATAGCCTCAGATATTTAGTAACAGATTGACTAACTGCTCGATTTGATGGATTGATTGAATGTGTAATTATTAGATTGATTGATGATATAATATGCATACCGTCCATCCAGATCCAGTCGCTTCAATCTCACCGCTGAGTGACTCTGGGTCCTTGAGATATCGTATCAGCCTTGGACTCCAATCTCCCTCACCACGCAAACAGCTGTCAATTCCGAGGATGTTGTTTCCCTCTCTGACCAGCAAACCGCAGTTGCAAGACACGGAAGGTTGGCACGGAAATTGACGAACTTGAATCTGAATGATGAACATAATTATACACCCATGTCATAACTTATAAAGGTTAATCTATTCTCTTCTTGTGTTCTAATGCAAGCAACGGTTCGTTCAAGTGGACCACGATGACATGCAAATTGCTGTTTAAAATTTCGAAAGTCAAATCACACCAATGTTCTAATACTTTTGGTTCAAGAAATATGCATCGCTAATATCAGATTAATGTATCTTTTATGAGAGTTTACGACAACAGTTCCTCTGTCTTCTTAGTCTTCTCACTGTCTTCTCACTGCAGCGACCAATGTTTATTCTTCATATCTTGTCGCGCGACCCATTTGAATTGAGGTTAAAAGTAATTTTGAGACCGTTTCTTCTATAGTACTACGAACGGACTCATAATAAATTATAACTAATTGATAAGTAGACACTCTTGATTTTTGAATTGAACTGTTGAAAACTCGCCTGAAAGTTTCTTGTAGATGCTGTTACGAAATTGAAATCACCCGACAAGTACATGTTGTAAAGTAACCTAAAAAGATATACAGAAGCCTTGAGTTTCATTTAGTAAAGTAAATAATGACCAGTTCACAAGCAGGACTGTAAAACAGGCGAACAGCTTACGCCGAATTCACAACCGATCGGTTGTTAGATAAGCCGCTATACAGCTTCTGGACAAAACGAAAGATACTTCTAGAGTTGGCACCATGTGTCGTATGCAGGTTACAAGTACGTTAACCCGAGAGGTACACGTGCATATGAACTCTTTAGATAAATATGAATTTTAAAATAGCTTGTGTAAAAGTTAATGCAAGTCATCCGTGCTCAACGACGCGGACATGTGCTTCTGAATCGTTTCTTCGATCTATTTTGACTGCTTACGAACTATGACACGTTATATAATCTCTATATCATTTAGGGCATATTGTTTACTTTATTTATTTTACGAGACAATTCGCTTTCGTTGATTGATTGCATTGTTACTAGCCTGGTGTTAGCTGGTCCCGTAGGAAATGTAGTAATATGTGGATCTCCTGTGGACGTGCACAGAGGTCGTGTTCCCGAGTCTTCGATTTCCACCTGAATTTATCATAATCATCTCGCTATGAAGTCATTCAATAGGCCTATCTACAGAGTTTAAAAAGAATTCACGAATAGCCTTAGATATCATAAACTGCGACATCTGGAGTACGGTAGTATATAGGCCCCTAGGCCTTGTGCACGATTTTGTGCTATTGTGACTAATACACTAATACGTTCTAGAGCAGAATTCCCAAAGATCTGTGCTTAAAGAAAATAAATCATGAAATTGTAGTGGAAACCTATGGTCTACTCTAGCATCAAAATGATATTTTAAGAACAAACTCAGTTTGCATCAATTTCAGCAGCATCCGATCTGGTCCCTTGAATTCAATATCGAACAGCCTTTCGCTGACTATTGTAGCCTAGTAGGCCTCGACTAGCTATAACCCGTCAAAAATGACGTGCCTATTAAAGCTCTGTACAAAATGCGATTTAACGAGTAGGCCTGAACTTGAAATAAATCAAATTACCGTGATCGTTCATTTCACTAATATCAATCTCGTAAGCGCCCGTAGTGAATAAAGCTGTATCTAACCCGCCAGAATGTGCGCCCCAAGCGAAAAAAGTAGTTAATTGTAGAGCGTTAGTCCTCTACATGTTACATGTTACATGGTTACATTGTTACGACAAGAATTATGGTTTACAATAATAAGGAGCGCCAGTTCATCTAAAGGACTTTTTCTATAGGTAGGCCTACTTAAGCTCAAAACGAAGGCCCTAAATGCATAGTCGCGGATAGTCCTCATTTGCGGGTTCGATTCCACGCATCGACCCTAGGTACTTGCCAAGCAGTATCATTTGATGTCGACATAAGCTAGGAAGTAGCCTCAATAAGTCCTGTCTGTGTGTCCAGGACATCTTCGTGCATCATGGAATTCGTTCATTGACAGGCCAAGTGCCAAGCAGAGAACTGACAGTTTCTTGCATGATTGATTACGGAAATTTTGGCAAGTGTGCAGTGGGGTTCAATTAGATTACACCCATCAGATAAAGGTTTCACTAACGGAAGGTTACGCTGTTTCTATTATCTATCCTATTCGAATCCAATGGAATTCTTGGGATACGAAAGGTCCAATTTGGTGTCCATCCTGTTTCTACTTCAGGTTGGCATGCTGACTGTGTCAAGCTAAAAAGCTTATAATTGGCGAAGAAACATCATTTATACTTGCCATGATACTTGGAATCGTGTAGCCTTCAAATATAGTTTCGGATGTCTCAGCATCGTTTGTCTTATTTACGAAACCGACTTCCCAGATGAAAGGTTTCGTCCGTGATCCGATTATTGGAGCTGGTGATACAGTTATTATATCCGTTTCGTTGTTCATAGGTGTCAGAATGAACCGACAGGCGCAGATCCTTCCAGCCTTGTTCGCAGAGATTTGAAACGTGTAGACCGGATGACAAGGAGCATCTGGATTACGATAGCATTTCGGCGATGTAATTGGAAAGGTCGACCGAATCTTGAAGGCGAAAACTTCGCCATCCTTGATAACCGGGGACTTGATTTCCTCACCATTTTCATTCTGAAGATAAATTGTGGCATAGTACCGGTACATAGGCCTAATTTAAACTTTAAAGCTCTGAGTAGGCCTATATCATGCTGACGTATATTAACCCACAATACCAAGAGTACTTTCAGTAGGCTACTAGGCCTAAGTACCATTTCCTAGCTAACCTTGGTCAATACTCTGAATCATATCAGTCGGCCGTCACGTGACTGGAAGGGTTCTTTATCAAGAGGCGATTGCAACTATGAGGTCCAATGCCATTTAGTAATAAATAGGTCTTTTTATAAACTCTTCTTAGTTAATACAAATCCAAATGTTTATGCATGTATTCTCACGCAGAGCTATAGTGGCCTACTAGTAACACCTGGTCATTTGATTCAGTTTGTTTTCCTACAGTGATTATCTAATAAGAAAACTTAAAAATTGAATTGTAATTACATGTCGTTTATTGTTTAATAATATCGTAATTCGTAATGGCCTCTGAGAATATAAAAAATGCCAAAATTGACAGCATTCTTTGCCAACACTACACTATAACCAATAAGTCATAGATTAGACAATGCAACTAGCAAACTATTACTGAAAATATTGTATAAGATATAAACTATTCTAGTTTCATGTGCTTTGTATTCCGTTTTTGCAAATGCTAACTTTCTGCAAAACAGTTGCTGTATGAATGCATGCTCGTGCAGACCTTGATTAATACGGTAATAAAAGAGAAATCAATATGACAATATTTTAACTATCCTATTCATTACAATAATAAAGAAATTAATTTGCTCCACATTGATAAAAGACACGCCATCATATGTGTACATACCACGTGCTGCAGTCCAAGCCAGAGAACGTTGCTGACTTGAGATTCACTGTACTTGGGTTCACTTGACTCCCAGTAGGTAGACACACGACACGTAATCTGCGCATAATGGGATATAGCTGTGACTACACTAAATATCTAAGTCGAATTCTTAGCCATCACCATTCAAACCATCTCGGTCCAGTATCACCGGACACCTCCACGGGCGGCGATCCGGGGGGGAGGGGGTCGAGGGAGACAAGTCCCCCCACTTTTAAGAGTGAGGGGGACACACCATGCATTCGTTCCCCCACATTTTCGAAGAAAATATTTGGGTTGCTATGTATTACTCTACTAAGTTGAAACGTAATAACTGGGAACAGGCAGCTGACAAGTCAAGATGTTATCATTAGTGGCAAAAAAACAACTGATAAGTTTTGTCTATTAATATTTTGTTTATATTTTTCGCGCTATTGCGAATCAATCTGCAAAATCGTTAACATGCAAAATCAGGTTCTCTACGGCAAAGACGTCGCCATGATTAAGCTTAGAAATAGCACTGAAAATTCTAGATGGTTGTTCCCTGCCAAAATGATGGGATCCCACATGGTCGGCGAACCCACGGGGATCGCGGGGGACAAGTCCTACACCTTTGACATTGATGGTACATTTGCCCTTTCCAATTTAGTGCTTGTCCTAACGTTGGCTGTATTCGACTTGTTATTGATCGACCATGGTGATCGCCACTTACACTTGTTTCCAGTAGACCGTAGAGAGATTCTTCTTCCAAATCTACGAATGGTTCAATCGATTTTCTGGTGGTTTGGAAAAACTGTTGTCCGTTAGATTCAAAGATTACGAGAAATCGAGCTCCGTCGTCCTCTGCTTGCACTGGATAATCGATTCTGCATTTTACGCTGAATTTCGTGGCCGTGAAAGGATTGCCTCGTGCGTCCTTAACACTTTTCATCGTCGATATAAAAGGTTCCTCGAGAACAGGTGCTGTGAAGGCAGGGAACGCCGGGCCTAAAAAACAAGCGCCTCTTTTTTTAAACTTACAAGTAAAACGCATTGGCTGTGCAACGTCTGTACAATAACAACTTTCCATAAAAAGGAAACCCATTTATAATTTAACAAGTTAAATGAGACCACAGTTTGAGCCAATCTGACACATAGGCTACAGGGCTATAAGCTATTTCCCGCTATACGTTATGAGGTAGGTTTATTCATGAGCGTTGTGCTGCTTATTTATTTATAGAATTCTGTTGTATAGAGCCCCTTCGAGAAGGCAACCCCAACCCATCTACGTGAAAAATGTAGTGCCACAGGAAGCATATCAGAGGTTCAGAAGAGAGGCCTAATTAGGGAAATTGGCTTAAAGAAAGGCGAAAGACGCACTGGCCTAAGTGCACGATGTTTAAGCCTAATAGTAACACTTTCTCTATTCTAACAAGAGAATTCTCTCCACAATGCGATCTATAATCGCCCATTAGAATTCGGCTCCAGAGTGTTTGGACACTAAATAGAAAGCAATTCAACTTTGCGAGTAATAGGCCTATACTTGTGATAAAGTTGCTTCTAAATAAATAAAATAATGCACACATAATGCTCCTATAACCTTGACCTTATTTTGACCACTTTTGTCCACAGCTCTTAGGTCAAACACAAGCCACTACATAAATTCAACCTCGTTCCGTTACTAAACCTCACAGTAGCGAGACATCTGCAATGTTAAACACAACAACAACATAAAATGTCTTACAAGAGCAGGCTGAGGTGACGTTGTTCCAAGCACAGTTGTCCTCGCATTTGACCTTGCTTCCTCCGCAGTTCTCACATTTTACGTCGGGTCCTGCACAGTAGGAGAGTTCGCATTGCGTCGGTTTCATCAACTGGTAGACAAAGTAATCCTGCTTTGCTGTTGCATTTTGACACCATTTCACTTGTATTTTCTCCGTATACTCGCAACACGATCCATCTAGTTTCATCTGGGCGCATATGTTTCGTTCGATGGGACCAGGCTTGTCAGCTGTACAAAGTACGAATATGTATAACATTATAGGTTCGTGAGTACATGCAATTACAGTTGTATATAATGTTCTTACAATATTACATACATTATTCGTTTGTTGATAAAAAGATGACACGCTGCATGATAGTGTGAGGTAATTGACATACAGAAGTAAGTAGTAGGCCTTCGTTAAGACAGAAATTGTTAGAATATATCGATTTGGTAAGGACATCGAAAGTTCTTGGAGTAGTTTTCTGGAACATCTACCAGGTAACTATGCTATGAAAATTTAATGTATCTAATTATCTATGCAGTACTGTTACAATGGTGCCACGGAACAGGATGCAGTTCAAGACAGGGTTCACAATTTCTTGAACGGAATTATTTGGTCATCAAACTAATAACTACTACCTACTTTGACTTTAAATAATACTATACTGATCATAAATTAAATAAATGTAATGAAAATATGGATAGACACAAATTCAAATAAGAATATAATGGAACTCAGACAATTCATTCTAAGTTCATGTTGCACTGTGAAATTTATAAAAATGGGCATTTGTGGTGAAGTTGATCCTCGGGGCCGCAAGAGAGCCTACTGGTATTAAGCATTGGCACAGAATACAATTATAACTTGGTGCCCTTCTAGATATATGTAGGCCTATGTATAGGCCTATGTATAGGCCTACGCTACGTGCTATTATGTACTATCCGGTTCATGCTAATTTATTTCATGTCTTCAAAAACGAATCCTTTAAAGTTCTAGTCATTAGTTTGGAGTTTAGTTCTTTAGACGCAAAAGAGAATGTAGGTTTCTGTTAGAATAGTATTGTAACGGCATGCATGTAATAACCTGTCGGATGAGATCCGTTCATCCAAATTGGCATTTCACTTCCGCACTGATTTATATTAACGCAACTTTCCGGCATCTTATTTGAATCACCGAAACTGTACCAAACACCTGCAAATAATGGTCATACGGACCTAATATCAATTTTCGCAAATTGAATTAGCCTATATGCCAAACAACTTAGTTTCTGAAGCGCATACATAATCGTAAGCTCAGAATTCCTAAAGTGCTGCTCTGAAGTAAAGCGCAGAGCACCAGCCAATTCTCGAGCGTTTACGCCTACATGCACATGTAGGCCTACTTTTATACATACACATGCCTAAATAGGCGTACATGCATTCAGTCATACACACACACGTAATAATAATTCTATTCAAGTGCATACATGCGTAGATATATTCCTAAGCACAATCACCTACTATGAATGCAAAAAAAATAACTGTAAACAAATACGTACTTTAATACGCCACTAAGGCAGAAACACAAATAATACAGATAATCAGCAATGCAATGCAATACAATGTAAACCAAGGAGCGATATTGCAGTTGGTCTTTAACAAAGAATACACACTTACTTACTCATATGCCTACACATTATACAGTGGCAGATGAACACTGCATGAGAGGCTCATTTACAAGTAATATCCGACTTTCTTAAACCTGTCTATCGCCCTATGTCTCTATAATTTTATAAACTTTATTTCGACAATTCTGACAGCACACAAAAATAGAGATAGAAATAAGAAAAACTATAACATAATTAACGAATTTAACCGACTTTACAGTCATATGCAATGTTGTATTTGTCTCTGAGCAACCTTAATTGCTGATTCCAAAAAGTCATATAAAATGGATAACACCTTGTTGCTACAATTCCTCAACTTGGACAGGAAGTTATACTGCTTAATATCCAAGCTTGCTTGAATTGTAGGCCTAATATGTTCAGTATACCGATAAATGTCCCTTAAACTGTCTTTAGAAAGGAGTTCAAAGAGTAGCAATACTCGGCGCAAATGTGAGCGTCAGACAGCTTCACAAGCTACTTGAACTCAACAACAGTCTCAACAGATGACTTGCAGGCCTACAATATGCGATACTGAGATTCCTCGAGCATTTCAAGATGAAATTTGACATTTGTAGTTGATCAAAATTTCCATACAACACTTCCAGTATTTAAATGCATTGAACATACTCGAAGTTCGATGCCTAAAGTAAAATGTTCAGCTTCTATATATTTCTAAGCGCATGTAGGGCATATTGACCACCTTAAGGACTAACGATAGTGATAGTCCTAGACTTAGAGCTTTTCAAGAAGAAATGTGGCATTCATACTTGCTCAGACTTTTCATATAAATGCCCCGTATACCTATTTCAATACATTGCAAATAGTCTTACGTACGACACCAAAAATGAAATATTCAGCCACAGTTGTAGATTGTTCTAAGCGCTTTTAGGATCTATTCTCCACCTCAAGGACTAACAACACTGAGCGTTTCAAAAGGAAATGTAAGTCTTGTGCTTGCTCAAACATTTCCTTCCAGTATTTCAATGCATTGCATATATGCTCGAAGTTCTACACCCAGATAAAATATTCAGCTTCTATATACGCCGTCTAAATCTTACCGCTCAGAATGCCTTCGTCGCATTGTGCCTTCTCCACTGCATCAAGGATGTACGACGGACTGCGCTTGGGACTTCCGATGTAAGTCGCAGTAACACATACGTCTACCTCTTGACATCTGACGCACAGAAGGTGGACGATTGCTACGACAGTTACAAGTCAGGTTCTAGAATTCTAGTCAAACGATTTTTATCATCTTAAACAGGACACAAAGATAAAGTAAATCCAACAATTCCGATCCGATCCGTATAATAAATCGGAAATCAAAGCATGTTTTTGACTGAAAATTAGATAGGCCTACATCGATCAATGTGACCATAACAGTTGTTAGCGAAATTTGTGTTCAATGTGTGTAAAATACAGTTTTCGCATAGATCTAGAGTGATATTGAGCACAACATTAACGAATTAAGATCTCAATAATTATTGTCGTGAAGCCCAGTCATAGCCTTTAGAAAGAGAAACAACCCTACTTACACCCCAAGACGAGAAGGAGTAGGCCTAATGCTGAAGTCTCACGCCGCTGCATGTTGACTCAAAAGTCTCACACTGATACCCAGTGGTTGTCCGATATCTTATTTATGGTCAGAGGGTCTGTCACCTAAAGCTGTTGCAGGTATTAATTTTCTAGTAATAAATGCAAGAGTTCAATCGCTTGCTTTCGGGTCACATGCATGAGACCATCAATAAATAGCAGAAATAGAAACAACCGAGATTTGTAAGCGTCTTAGGGCACCAGATTAATGGTCTCATAAATAGATTAACATAATTATGCTGCTAGCATCAAGAATGTATGTATTCATACCAATGACTAGACTTTATTTTCGTCTACTGAATAATAATTATTTATCACTGTCATTTAATATTCACAATTTATCAAAGAAAATAATACCTCTTGACATCTGCCATTCTGAGTCTGGCATACATGATTGAATATTAATTGCAGTTGTGAACTTGTGACCCCTTGCGTGCTATCAGGCAATGCAGAAGTTTATGTTGGGGGTCTACCGGTGCACGCGATACAGACAGATTAATTATTATAATTATGCCAAATGCAAAGTTACTCTATGATTTAATTAAAAGCTGCAGTTTGGATAATTACCATAAAATCACTTCCATCAGTGTTACTTCGACATGGGACCATCAAAGTAATGAACATCGTGCCCCCGAGTACAGTGAGCATGGGGACCCAAGAGTCTAATCCGATCCTGCTTCTGTTAGAAAATTGGGAAACTCTTATGTCTACTTGAATATGGCAATTGTAACAGTAGCAGTAGGCAGCACTTGAACACTCGTAAGTCATCATGCTTAAAGAACTTTATTCCAGCGTAAAGGAAGTTAAGTTAGCACATCATTACGGCTACGGTGATAATAGTCACTGAAAGTCAAAAGTAAGTTCATACGGGGTAGGCTACTTGAAAGTAATTTGCATTTATTTCAGGCCTTTCTTTGCTTTCTCGTAAACAGTAGTCATACATTGTTGCAGCTCCTTCCATATAACCGCCAGGTCCGGGCATTGAACAGTGTTAGGAGACAGTGTCTGAGCAATGTCAGGAGACTGTGTGTAAACGGGCGGTTTTGCTGTATTCAAGACGACAGTAACTGCGGGAGTAGCTTTAGATATAGGGCCAGAGGTGGTTAAAGAGTCGGATCCACTTGGACGGATCGTATATTCTTTCTCTATGCTGAACGTCACTCCATCTATGCTGATCGATACGATGTAATTCCCAGGACCGATGTCAAACGATAGCGAACAAATAACAACTCCACCAGATACTACTGGATTGGAGTCGAGCACGACTGTGCCTGAAGGATTCTGTCAAATAGCATATAAAAATTTCTTGGTAATAGAATTCAGTGCACAATGGCAACATAACAAAAGCCATAATTATAGAGCATTGATGTCCAACCGTTTTGACATCACGAGCCACTAAAGACTTTATTTTTAAAGCCGTCGGCCGCATCAGTAAACTCAGTATCGACTAGCATAAACTTTGGTCATCTTTTATATGAGTTAACATTGGACCTATATTTTTGAGCAGTTGTAATGAATAATTACAAACTTGGTTTGTGGGACTGGATTTCAGTGTTCACATTGTCAAATTACGAGTCACGTAAGGAGTCAATCACATCCAAAGTAGGCCAGAGGCTGTCTTTTGCAGCATTTTACACAAATTGCTACAGTTTAGTCAGCTCTGGAGGGTCACTAAAAATCATCTGACGGGCCGCGGTTTGGACAGCACTGCTCGGACCTACAGAATTAGTTTAGTCAATTATACATAAACAGTAAATTAGCGTTAAAGGTGCCACTATAATTATATCTTTGTCAACTATTAGAAGCTTAAGTAAAATTTGTGCTAGGCCTACCTGATATTAGTTTTGTATAGCATAAACGTAATTTCCTTGGTATTCCTTATAATAGTAAGCCCTGGGCTACTGTACATTGCACATATCACGCTGGTGAAATGTCTTAATCAACTGTTAAAGACGATCAATATTAACCAACTTGTTACCATACAATATAAATATATGCTGCAAATAGTTGTAAACCTGCATATCATTTTTATAGCATCTCTTTCTATTTCAGAATAAGGCTAGAAGATGGCTTAAATAGAAGATTTCGGTACACTGTACGCAATACATGCACAGCTGTACACTGTCATTGAATGATAGGCCTATACTGTGCACTGTTGTTTAACTATGAAGTTCAACATACCTTTATCTTGCAGGACACGCTGTAACCGTATAGCAGATCCGTTGTTTGTAAATAGATTTTAGCGCAGTTCTGGTTTTTACTTAAGGTGCACACTGGTGTCACTAAGTACTTGATATCTGGAACGTATCCTTTAGTCAAAGAACAGTCGCGGCCGATATAACCTGAAAGAAAGACAAAAAGAAGCATTTAATTTCACCTGCGACATGACCAGAAACTAGAAAATGTGCATGATGCAAAGTTTATATTGTAGGTTGGTTCTCAACGAGTTAAACATTTCAGCTAAGTGTCTTTTTCATTTCATTTTATTCAGCAACCAACAAAAACATGTCCCAAGAAAATCAATTTGGCGTGTTATGCTTATATGGTCATGAAGAAGACCCGAAAGAGGCGAAAGGTCCTCCACCACCACCACCTGGAAATAGTCAGGTGGACCGTGGAGCATAATGTTAACAGCCAGCTAATAACAGTAAATTCAATAGATGATTATGGTAGGATAACTAACCTAATAACTAAACTAAGCATGAAAATCACACACAAAAAACACAAATGCATAATCCTGCTGTAAATGATTAGTTTAAGTGATGGCATTAAACCATTTACTTATAAGACACGTTACAGATGATTTTAAAGTAGCTCTGTATGGTACATCAGTAAATTCATCCTTCTATGATTTTTGCACTTAGTACCTAATTTCATATCTAATTCGTTTTAGAATTTCGTTTGCACCTCAGAGCAACAGCGAACGAGCGTTGCACTTCAAGTCAATAGAACGAATTCGCTGCAATTCGTAGGTTACATTTTGAGGTATTATAATTTACGCAAATGTGTCAAAATAATTGACTCTGTATAATATGCTTTAATTTGCAGTATTTTAAAGTAGAGCCTATATAGAGTTATCTACATAACTACTCGAATGTGATTTTAATTGTAGATCGCTAGTTTCAACAAGAACAAGGAATGTAAGTAGAGAAACAATTAATTCAATTAGATTCTAGATTTTAATTGGAAACATTAACTTAATTAGATTCTAGATTTAAATTGGAAACATTCAATTTTGTTGAGTTGGTGTAATTAGGTCTATACCTGAATCGCAGACGCACGAACTTTCGACGCATTTGCCTCGATTTGAACATTGATTTGGACAGATATTGTTTACTATCGTTATCAAGAGATCCTTATCTTCTTTGCTCCCCGGAGCGGTTCCATTGCTCGTCACAGTGATAGTTGTCTCTACTATAAAGACGCAGGTTTGTTCCAGTTGCCCCAGAACCGATGCAACCGGACTTAAATCGTCTGTAATCTATGAGAAGGATTCAATGACACCACAGGATACCTTTTGATTCAGCACTTGAACAAACTTTGAATTTTCAAGTAAACATCTTCATTGAATAAATAACTGCAATTATTAGTTTTATAGTAATTATAATTATAATAAATGTCCCAGTAACATTTAGTCTACCAGCATAACACAATAATGTAAAACATGTCTACCTAATCGCTTGTCTTCACTTCACATAAAATTATCCTTAGACCGTTAATGGAATATGCCCTGAACATGTTGCTATTTTCATCTATAATTATGGTTGGGAATCTGCTGGTCGGACCCAATATGTGCCATTAATTTTGGAGACGATTCTTACTATTTTTCTTTGCGTTATTTTACATTCCTGACCTGCAGGAGAGAACTGGTCACCCACCACCCGGCAAAATGAAGAAGGAACCTGAACATGCAATGCCAAGTTGATTCGTTGAAGCCTGGAGGAGAAGAAAGAAGAAGAGAAAGACGATTTATGTCTTACTGTCATTTAGATTGGAACATTTATAAAGATTGGAACAAGCAGAGGTCGCTGAGTGAGGTATCTAAGAGTCTCTATAGTAGTATAGGTACATGTATCGACTTACTATTATGCAATTCATACATTGCATAACTGGGTCAAAGAGCGTAAAGGTTGATTTTAATTATTTTAGGAGACATTTTTTTCGACCGAGTAACTTCATTCATGCCATTTTTAATAAGACTGCAAATTGAATCGCGGGCAATAATTGAATATTTTTTTATTTATTGTTTAAGCTTTTAATGATGCGTGATGATATAGGTCTAATACATGGAAAACGGATACTAGAGGTTATGCCAGTCAATTTCTGCCAATGGAACCGAGATGGCGTACAAAGTCTACTAAGACGTTTTATATAAGCTGTAAATTGAACCAACCTGAATATTCATTACACACCCGTCTACTATGAACGCATAGTCGTTGTTGTCCCTTCCTTTGGTACACAGCTTGTATATCTTCGAATTGATTAGGGCAGCTTTGCATTTCTCTTTCGCATAAGTCTCGTTAATATGATTGACAGGTGTTGGCCAGATTGGTTGAAACACACCTCCTCCTGTTTCATTGGAACGCACCCCAGGAGGATTAAGTCTGTCGATGTCGACATGGTCATCAGTTTTATTGTTAACCACCCGAGGCTTTATTGTCTTTGGTTCGTTTGGCCGAGATTCACATTTGTAGCTGGTCTTCAGCAGATTGGATTGGTTTGGCTGAGAACAGGTTATGTTAATAGAGTTGTCGCCTTCTCCTTGATAGCAATCGCAGGTTGGAACGACATACGGTTCAAGACATTTAGGAGTGTTGGTAGAATTATAATTGAAGAAGCTGTCCTCCTCTGCAACCCTATGCAACAAAAAAAAGTTATGACGGTCTACACTGAAAACTCCAGCTTAAGATTTTAACAACTGGAACGCTATATCTCTCATACTTTAGCATGTCGGACACGATTATGTCTTTCTCGATAAATCTGTCTTCTAAACCTCGTAATCGTAATCGTAATCTCTACACTTCTAAAGAGCTCTGGAAAGCTGTATATGTATGATCCTCGATATTGTTTCGTGGCCATTACAGGTACACATTTCATTTGCTTAGTAGAGGATATTGGACAGTATGACTAACCTGTATTTCTCGCAATCAGTCGTGCAGCTCTTATTCTGCGTTCCACTGTACGTACAGAGTCCATCGTAGGTGTCGCTGCTCAACCCAATAACGTGTATATCAAGAACTCCATCCTTAAAGCCTCGAGCTACAGTAATCTTGACACCGGAAAGCATCATTATCTGAAAACATACAAAACATACAATAATTATTATAAAAAAATCAACTAAGTTACCTAATTCATTTCAATGCTAGTTGATATTGTTTGCAGAATAAAGGCAGAAATCAGTAGCATTGGTTATGTAGGCTTCGTTAAATTCAAGACAGAGCTGTCTAATGATTCGAAATCTAAAATATTATCGATAAAAATCAATAATCTTATCGATATAAAATAATAATCTTTATCTTTTTTTATCGAAGAGATCAATTATAGTGTAGTATTGCAACGTGCGAAAACAATTTAGATTATAAGTGAAATTTCTTCTATTGTGACTGGCCAGACTGCGGTTATGTAGCCTGCGTTTATTTAATAAACGAATATTGACTTCCTTTAACTGCCCGTATCCAGTTACATATGGAGCTCTTTGGTTCAAATTCTACTCAACCTCTGTGATTTGATTCAGCGGCCCATTTCGGTGCCTCCGATCGCCCTGTATACGTTCTTTAGACCATCATAACTTCTGCCTGGTACCTTGGTCTCGAACTACGAATTGCCCAGCATTGTCCCACTGCATCTGCTGGCCCGTTGCTGTGGAATGGCATTTCTTCGTTAATTCGTTCCATGATCTTAACTGGGAGTATAATTACGGAGCTCAACACACTGGGAGCGCCTCTGATTAGGTCGCACTGGGAGATGCGCCTCAGAAGTCTATAGATATAATACAATCAACAGATTTGATTGATTGAGAGATTGATTAACGATAATATGTCTACCTTCCATCCAGATCCTTCCGCTTCAATTTCACCGCTGAGTGATTCCGGGTCCTGAAGATATCGTATCAACCTTGGACTCCAATCTCCATCACCACGCTGACAGCTGTCTATTCCGAGGATGTTGTTACCCTCTCTGACCATCACACCGCAATTGCAAGACACCGAACTTCTGCACGGAAACTGACGAACTTGAATCTACATGTTCGGCAGTATACAATGAATGCAAATCGAAGAAAGTAAACCGCGCTTCTCCTTGTCTTTATTTATTCACCTTTTCAAGTCTACTGCTACTCAGAGGCTCTCCCGACTACAGAGTGAAGGTGTGTCGGAATTTACACGCTTAAGCGCCTCGGGAAATTGTTTTCCAACTTTGTGGTCTATCGCTGTGTTCATTTAAGTCGATATAAATCATGGCCCCTACGCAGTAACTTGGGTCTGAATCGAACCCGCGACTCTTGGAAAGCAAAACGGCGACTATCCCGCTACACCACCACGACCTACGCTAACAACATTCTGTAAAGCACTTGGTCAACGCCGACAGGCAAATTAATGATTAAATTTAAGAAAAACATAAATATTATGTTTACATTAAGCAAGCCAACTAACACTGAAGCTGTTTGGTCTGACAAACGTGTATTATACTATTGTCATAATTCGAAATCTCTCTGTCTCTCGGTCTTTATATGTCGATCTGTGTGTGTCTCTCTCTGTCTCTCAAATTCTGTCTGTCTGTTTATCTCTCTCATTCTTTTCTCTATAATATATCTGTCTTTCTGATTTACAGGCAACCGATCGAGTATCTACTTCTTCGTATCATTCTTAGGAAAATCCATTTGATTTGAGGCAGCGCTTTAGGACAAACGGTTAACCTGTAATTAGCGTTTAGGCATGATAATAACTTAGAATAACTGATTATTATTAGTTATGATAATAACTGATTACGAATACTATATAATATGATCCAACTGCTAATGATGACTTGATCTTTATTTGAACAAATCCGAACTTGCCTGAAACGTTCTCTTCGTGTCTTTTACGAGAGAAAACACGCCCGACAAATAAATGCTGTAAAGGAGCCTGTAAAACATAGACCTATAATGTAAGATTCGAGTTGTTACTTGACGTGTCTTAAAGGATAATTGCAAGAGAATGAATGACCAGAATGCTCAGTATAAAAATCTCAAAGGTCAGTTTGTCTGTAAACGACGACTGACACGTTACTACCGAGTAAACGACAAACATCTACAAGTCTTGTAACTCTTGGACACAGCGATAGAGCATTTTAAACTTTGCACATAATGTTATCTAAAACTTCGTTTGTAAGTAATATGTGTGGGTCAATCTAAGCTAATGTGTGTGTGTGTATGTGTGTGCATGCGTGGGCAATTGAATTGTGAAAATATAGAATAACAGATAAACATGGGTAATAAGTTTCACCGGAAACGTGAATCATCTGTGAAGAATTTGTGGAAATGTCATTATTGTCTCTTGGTAAGTGAATTGTGACTAATTTAAAAAAAAGTCATCAATACTTGTTATGGGAATTTGTTGGTACGCCGGTCGAAAATCTGTGCGATGGTCCGCGACGTCTGAGAAAGACTTTCTAAGTTGTCAGCGACACTCAAATGGTTGAGAACCGCTGTTATGATTATATCGGAAAGCTGCTTGGTTCAAATATCATTATGATATAAAGGATATATTAGGACATATCATCCACGACGCCGAGGAAAACTTTGAGAACCGCTATTATAATTATATGACGTTAGCTATGTTCGACGAGAGAATAATAATTATTGATTCGATTGAATCCGATGTAAGTCTATGTCACTAGCCCGGCTTTAGATGGTCCCGTCTGAAATGTAGTTATGTGCGGATCTCCTGTGGATGAGCACAGAGGTCTCGTTCCCGAGTCCTCGATCTGAACCTAGATCAAAGATGATGACAACTCACATTTAATAGAGTCATTCGATATTATATGCAACATTTCAACAGGATACACGAATAAACTGTGTATAAGCTAATCCCCGCGGCTCCGCTTTTGTGGGCGCTATAAAAGTTTCAAGTTACGATTACGAACGTTGTTATAAGTTATATGTCGTCTTCTTCAACATCTGATAGAGAGACTCGGCACTGGATGTACAGTATACGTGGGACGTGGTAGTGTAGTGGTGAAGATCGCCGCCTTGCAACCGAAGGGTTGCGGGTTCGAATCCCGCCCGCCGTCTAAGGACCTCTAGCAAGTCCTTCACTCACAATTGCTCAAGCGCTTCGGCGTGTAAAACTCCGACACACCTGTGGACTGTAGTCGGGACCGACTCTGAGTAGTAGTGGTCTGTAAGAGGCGGTATAGAAATACAATACAATAAATAATGGTAAATTGGGCAATCTATTTCTTTTAGAAATTATTGTGAGAATACTGCTCATTGGAAAAAAAAAAGAAGAAACGCGACAGTGCATTAAACAGACCATCATGTTATGGAAAACATAAAAAACATATAATATTATTCGTTTATTAAATTCACATTGACAGACTGCAAAAAGCAGTAAATAAAATGTACAAAAATGGCAAGAAAGAGCATGCTAGGATCAACCCTTTTGTAGGCCAAGCTGCAGCTGGTTTCAGAATTTATGTAGACTCCAAATATTAGGTCCTAGTAGCCCTAGGTCTATAGTAGGCCCTAAGCATAGACCACAAATTTCACATTAGACCAAAGAGTATTATTACACAGGCATTTTATGAATTAAAACTGTTTTCGATAAATAGACAGACTGTCAACAATGTCCTGAAAATCTATAGGAACTCCACTATAGCCTAATAGGCTAACCAGTTGTTGTAGTCTACAATTTCACATTTAGTATTCAAAAGTTTTCAATTTGTCAGTCTGTCTAATTCTCGTTCCATCGTATATAGACTATAGATCTTAAAACATCTTTGGCGAGTCTAGGTCCAGAGACGTCACTGGGGATGGTGTCACCCGGTGCGGTAACTCATGGTGTCACCCCTTCAATCAATCAATCAATCGAAATTTATATAGCGCCTAGCCGCCTCATCAAGATCTCTACTCAAGGTCTAAATCGTAATTCCTGTAGATTACTGGATGTAATGGTAATAGTGTTGCGAGAATAACAACTAGGCCTGGAACAATTAAAATAACAAATGAAAATTTTTGTTTTTCAATGCTTTTGCAGATCAGCAATTTCGTAATTTAAAAATAATGTAGCATAGGCTATATTAATTTCTGTTTGAACTATGGTAATTTGTAGAAGGCAAGACGTTACTACATTTTATTAGTTTAGTTTTATTGTCAAAAGTTTATCTTAACTTGTATACAGTCGTAACAAATTGTGAGTACTGTAGTCCTACTGAGAATAGGCCTACAATTTCAAACAGACAGATGATAAACAACACAGCAACAAAAGCGACTCTGTATCGAGGCAGTCAGTCATAATATGCGCGTGTATAGTGTATAGAATGTTAATATGCTGTTGTCTGTCCGAGCAGACAACCTGCAACAGCAGCGATGTAGGCCTAAAGACTGACGGAGATGAAAAACGTCTCAGTCTTTCCGTTTTGCTCGACGAATCTAAATGAATGCTTCGCGAAATGAATGGTTGGACCGTTGGACAGACAGACAGAAAGACAGGCGAACCTGCAGGCATGCATGCATTCATAAAGACAGGCGAATATAAAGAGCGACACTAGAAGCGAACAGATAGAGTGACAAGCGTAAAACGGAGAGCTATAGGCATATAGCCTACAATCATGCAACACGTATAGATATGAACTATATTAGTCTAGCAAAAAGTCTAGATCGTTGTCTTTAGTTTATTATGACGGGAAAGTGAGCTCCTGCGATATTATGCAGTTTGGCGACCAGAATTATTAATAATTGAGGAAATGGTCGCTAGCATTGCAAATCCTGACTAAATGGTCCATTACGACCTAGGTCTATTTCTTTTTCGGACACAACAAGATTACCTCCAGCACCTTAGGTTTCAGTCGCTTGGAGCAAATGAATTCCAATCATACGAATCAGCGGCTTCAGACAATTGGGCTATTAGACACGCAGTCAAAGACACAGTCACACATGCATGTAGAGATACTAACTAAATATAGTCACATCTTGAACCTAACACATGGACCACAAATAGCTACATATATGACAGACTCATTAAATATGTCGGGAAATTTTCTATTATCTTCCTCTCCCAGTTTGGATTCCAAGCGGGTCACTCCCCATATATGGCATTAATGACTATGTATGACAAAATCTCAAATGCCT
>JAQFXW010000086.1:0-25628 GCA_034693945.1 Dendrobaena attemsi | reverse complement strand
TCAGAGCTGTTTTGTGAGTATTTGCAGATGAAGGAACTATGCTCGTTACAAGACACTTTCTTATAATACGAATATCCCCGATGAAAGTCGGTTTATGGGCCAATGTGAAGTTTTAGGTTTAGACCTGAAAGAAGTTAAAAGAGTTGACAGAATGAACTGAACTGTACAGGGAATTGCCAAATCTTTAGATCGGTCGCCAAGAAAGTCATGTCTTGGTCCATATCATTCAGATGTGGTTAACCCATCATTTGAGAGATGCTCAAGCAGGGTTGGCATTTTACCAGGGTAAAATTGGTTTTGCTCGGGTCAGTGGGCAAAACCGGGGAAAAGGCACACTAGGTTCTTCTTAACTTCTGATCCTGGTAATAGTACACTGTAAAGTGCATTTAAATATTGAAATTCCACAAATACCAGTAGAAAACATAAATAAATAATTAAAATAAATAGACAATAAATATAGAGACACTTTAAAGTAAATAATAACAATACATGAATAATTCAATGATAAGTTCCATAATCAGGCTGGTAATTTCTTTACATTAACTAAAATGGTAATTTTCTAATATCAATAATAAACACATTTTTTGTTTTTTAATGCATCAGTGCATGACTTGATTCACTTCATCAAAATTTATACATAGTCTATGCAACTGGATTGGAAAATTAAATGAACTTTGGAATTTGGAACAGGAGGGATCAGAACAGATTTTGACTTTCATGTTTTATTAGATATTTACAGTTTTAGATGCCATTCTCGCATTCTGAGTTTTAGGTAAGAGTCTGACTCGCTCAGTTTAAGTCAGTTATGTCTACAAAATACATTTGAACTTAGAAGATCACATAGTCACACAATTTTTAATTTGGATTAAACTATTCAAATCTGTGACTGTGACAATGTTTGACAAGTTTTCCCATGAATACAGCATGTAATTGCTTCATTAATTCTTGTCATTAAAAAATTAAAAATTTTACTATATAAGCAAATATGAACAAAATCTGGAAACAATTACGATAAAAGATAGTGATGCCCATTCTCGCCCACATCAGGTGGGTTTCGAAGTTTTGCCCAGCTGGTGTTAACCGTGGTTAAACCACTTGTGCTCATTAGTTGGAGTTAGGTTGGCTCTTGGTGACAGCTATGTCCAACATTACATGCAACTGTAGAAACGTCTCGACTGCTAGGTCCTGAGGCATTAGGATCAGTCAGCTGTTGCGCAGACACAACATAGCCCAACATCAGAACTCTGTTGCTATCATTCCTTACTGTGAAGAGACAAGCTATTTCTTGATCTTGTGGACTTTCAAGTAATTGTACTGGTCATTGTAAGCTTCAATTTATAAAGTGCCTCTTAGAGTAACCTCAACAGAGGCACTATTTCTATTAGTGATGTTGAAATAACATAGCAAGATATTAATTGTGAAAAATGTCCAAGCGATGTTTAAATGTCCTGTAACAGTGCGTTAGTCCCTATTAGCACAGGCAATTGGAAATTTAAGTAGTGCCCTGGCAGGAACGGTTCATCAATTGAATGTAAGGCCCCTTGATGGAGATTTTTGCTGAGTTTTTAATACTTGTCAAATGTAGGTACTGTCTGTTCCGTTTCTCTTAGCAATTCGTTGCTGACAACGCTGGCTACGAGCTCAGGTTTCTCAAAGAAGTGATGATGGCCATAGCGCGTGCAAAAGTTCCCGAGGCGTCCCAACCGACCGTGGCGAAGACGGAGGCAGTAGTCACAGATACGAAAAAGTATTCTAATGTCTTCTTGAATCCGGAAGAGGAGTCAAAACGTGAAACGAGGGAGAAGTTCCAGATAAAATTCACTGGGACGCTGAAGCAGGCCAGTTCTAAGGTCATCTCCAAGTCGCCAGAAGTGGAGGTCACTAAGGTCGTACCGAGCGGCCAGAAAGACTTATCGGAAGATGCAAAGAAGACTACGGCGTCGTTCGCAGCGTCGGCATCATCGAATGTTATCGTTTCAAAGATGATGGGTATGGCTAAGAATCATCCGCAGAAGAGGATCGAAGGATTGTCTCGTCCGTCTGGCTGGGTGCTAAGGGCCGACGCACACGTCAAACCTCCTGCTCCTCCTCCTGCTGCTGCTGCATCTTGTCTAAAGAACCCTCCCGTCAGCCTGGCATCACTCTCTGCAAAGAACTCGCTGCAGAATGACAAGCCAAAAGGGTCAACGCTAGATATTTTCAGTCCTGACTCACCGAAGACGAGTAGCGCACCGTTCTCAAAATTTCCACCGTTGCCAACAGGTGGAAGACCAAGCGGAGGGACTTTGCGGGCCACCTCTGTGACGACAGTTACGGCTGTAAATCGCTTCGGCAGCACAGGTAAGTTGTTTACCCCTTTATATTCACATAAAGTCATTTAGTTTTTCATTTCATCACATCAGTCATTTACATCAGAAGTTTCGAATGCATCCAATTGTACATACACATCATGTAATACATAATTTAATATACAAAATGACATAATGTCGATGATAATAGAAAATTAAGACGTAGTAGAGTCTATGAACCAACTGAGACCATTAATCTCCATGTAAATAACTAACGACATAGCCGTCTCAATGCTAACAAGTTACAACCTTAGGTGCAGTCTCCATGTTGCTTCTCTCTTGTTTTCAGAATTTTTATCACTTTAACATTGTAAACAGTTTGCTACTATCCCAGAACCTATGTGGACCCACCAGCTGCTATTGCATTTCTCTAGAGCAAAGTAAGTAAGTAAGTGAGTGTGTGCTTACGTTCAGAGCACCTGCAAATACACTGCAGGAACATAACATAACACGCTTCTCAGTCTGTTTCTTACACAGTTTCACGAGCACCCAAAGCCTATTTGACATTGATAGCACCAGTTAGGTCAGTAGCGCCAGGGATGATGAGTTTACTTCTTGAAGTGATGATACTTTATAAATATCAGTCTACACTACAATCACAATCGAAATTCCTGTCATTTTACTGGATGTGTACAGAGCCTATAAGTAGAACACAGATTGGAAAACAAAATTATAAGAAAAGAGCCAAAAAATTGGCTGCTATAGATCATGCTTATCTTGCTTTTTGTTGAGGAGATACAGCTAGTTCAAATGTATTCGTTTTGAGGATTTTTACCCATAGATGAAGGATTTTGTGCTTTTCCCCGTCACATTAATTTTCATGTGAGATCAGTCAGAGATATCTAATCATCGATGTTTGCTTATAGGTCCGGCAAAGAAATCTGAAGAAGCAGTGCTTAACATCGGTGACTTTGAAATATTCGACGAATGTTGATTTGACTGCTGTCTGAAATTAACTGGATAACTCTCGTCAGTGACTGGCCACCAAAACTGGTTCTCAGATATTGTCTTTCCAGGAGTTGCCACGCGTCGTTCTCTGTTGTTTCATCGGAACACTGAAATGGCAACCGATAAAATGTTGACTGGTTGCTTTGTTGACAGTTTTCTGCAGTTTACAAGTACACTAAAGTATAGTGTGACAAAATAAAATTACAATGAACTAAGTGTACGTCAGTCTGAATTTTCACTGACAGTTTTACAATCAGAAAAACTGTATTGTTTTGGGTTCTTTGTGTTTCACTGTGCTTCCTCCTGGTTTGCTCAGATCATGTGTTGGCCTAGAATCGGTCTTGATCACTGATCCTAAAGTCTCTGCATTGAAGTAAACATTCTGCTTGTGTCTGGACAGTACATGTATCGGATAGTGGCAGGGCAGAACCTACAATGCCAGGGCTAGAAGCGAAGGGTGAAATTCAGGCATTCGCTTGAACCGAACAAAATTTCCTCAGACTTGTCAGGTTTACGACCAAGTCGCATATGTAATTATACTACAAGGAGATTGGCTCTGTGACTGATTGCCGTGATTGGGGAAATAAAAGCTGTGAATAATAAAAAGTCGAAGACAGATCGCTGTGGGGATCTCGATGATTTAATTCATGAAACTTGAATGCTAAGCCTTGAGCATACATGATTCTTCATTCATTTAATGTATGCACACATTTCTATACCGCCCCTTCAAGTTTACACACCGAAGCGCCACTAGCAATTGTGAGTTAAGGACTTGATTTTTTACAAATGAAAACTGTTTTTTTTGTTTTATTTTTTATTTTAAGATTTTCCGATTTCGGATGACGTTAAGAAAAGAACTCCAACTCAGATTAATTCAGTTGAGATTTCAGATTGATAAATACAAAATGATTGATTTCAGTTGATTAGGCCTATATTAAATGACGGTAAGTCAAACCCCGGATTTTAGGCCATTGACTATCTGTTTTGAGCATCCTATATTTTTGTCAATTCTTGGGATCAGAGTCAGTACAAGGATATGATCTTGGCTGATTTGTCAACCTATGAAATGGTTCAGTTGCGAGCTAACGACGTCAGCAAAATGCTGCAGAAGGGAGAAATTAGCGGGCATCAGATGGTGTACGTCGTTAAATGGAAGACGACAGATGGAGCCACCTCTCTTTCCTCTGCCTTCGATCCGTCCATCCTCCTCTCGTTTACCCTCTTCTTCCTCGATTGAGGTGAAGAGGATGGCAAGGAGGATTAAAGCGGAAGCCATGTGGAGGAAATAGACATTAGTGGCCCAGAAGTGAAGTAACGGATGTGACCGGATTAGCCACGGACACTTTTGCAGAGACAATCGGACCAAGTGCTGTAGGATCAACAATCCACAGTAGGCTTGTTTTCTTATAGCACTATATTAAGTGCGTTATGTGTGATGCATAGGCCTACATGTATAATAAGCACAGTGGTGTAGTTCGCATCCGAAGTGTCGCGGATTCGAATCCATCGCAAACCAGTGCATGCGCATAAGGACCTTGACCAAGTCGTTCATTCACAATTGCCTTGGGCATGGGGCTTAGTAGGTCCTATAGGCCTAGTGGATAAGAAACAGTTATAAACTGCATGGTACAATAGAATATAAGATCTATGATAGAGTCCCATAGGTAGGCTCAACTTTCTTTCGCCAGATGGCGTAGAAAATGAGGTTCTTTGGTTTTAAAACTTGATTGGCATCAGCGCTGTGACCAGGAGCTTCTATCCCTAACCCAAGTGAGCGCAAGTGCGCCCAGTGGAAAACAGGGGGGACTTTTATAATGTATAATTTTCAGAAGTAGGGGGGAAGATTGGTCAGAGGGGATGGAAAAATATTTTTTGAGGGGGAAAATGGAAAGTCATGAGTTTTTGAGGCCGGCTGCTTGGGGGGGGATAGAAGCCCCTGGGTGCAGGTCTCTATTAAATTTCTGCCATGCTTTTAATTTCAATCCCAACCTGACAATTCAAGACACTGACCAGTGGGATATCATGTTTTGCACTTGTAATGCACCCAGGAAATTGTCCGTTATTGAACTTTGTGCTTCGAATTTCCTTCCTTACATCTCTGCATTACATGACATTTAAGCGTATGAACGTTGTATTGATTTATTATTGAGCCTGTCTAAAATAGCTCCTGTGTTGCTGTATGGTTCTGTTGGAACCTCATTCGTGACCAATATTTATGCCGTGCATTCTTTGTTGATATTGTTTTGCCTGTCCGTCATTTTTTTTGTAGAATTGCTTTTATTGTTTTGTTGCAGGAAAGAACATGAGAAAGATTTGTCTCGACAGCTTTCGAAAACCTCGAATGAGATGGCATCTGGCAATTGGGCCAGGAACCCCAGGGGTGAGCAGAGCATGGATCCTTTGACATTTCGAAGTTTCATGATGTGTGGTAATATTATTACAGGTAGCTTCTGGTGTACTTAATGGTGCCATATGGTGTGCTAGTTGGCGTGTTGGGCTGTCAGCCAAGTGGTCGGGTTTAATTTCTGTCAAGACAGAATTGTGGTCTAAAATTTGTGTTCCACCTGCACCCATACAAGGTCTCATGGCCAGCGTTTCTCTATCAGTAGTCTGCAGACCACCAATAGTGCAAGACCCACAAATCTTTAATTAAAAGCATCGAAACAGATACATTTGGCCAATGTAACCTTTTTCTCTTCATTTCAAGGGATATATATGGCAGCAGGAAGCTAGTAGGCCTAATACACTGATTTATGTAAACAATTCTTCTGTATTAGGCTACTTAAGTTTTGGTTTACATTGTAGTTTTATAAATAAATTTCAATGTATATGATATATGATAGGCCTATATCGTAATGATATATCATCATATGAACGTATGAAAGTTAAAAATGAAAGCCATTGAAACAATCATCGAAAATATCACAGCCTTCACAGGACAGAACTGCAATCAAAGAGGATCCTACTAAGTCAGTTATGGGTTATAGTGAATTTATGATGATTTTCACATATACCTATCTGTTGTGGTTTTCAATTAGCTTCTAAAAGAATAAATCACTGATTACTTTCTCTTAGGTTATCTAGTATCTACATCTGTAATTAATCAACTGGTTGTAATTTTTATATACATGACGAGTTGTATACATTTATTGCACTGATCATGATTTATTATTCTTCGCACCACAAATGTTTTTGCTGTAATTAATTTTGTACTTTAGTGTTTTTTTTGCAATAAGGGTCAAAATGGTAACAATTGTTACTCTAGCTCTGTTATCAATACCATTTTCCTGAAACATGCACCTGTACAGTGGACAAAATAGTCTTTGGCTCTGGCACTCGCCACAATCACACTTATCTATAGTGCAAATCAATGCTCTACAGATTACTATGTCCTTAAGTACCTGATAAGCACTAGTAGGAAAGTAAGTATTCTTTATTGAATTGCCTGTCGCATGCCACTCAGTTACCACAGCGACTCGGCGCAGACTGCATTACTATGACTTTAACTTGACCTTTATCTTCTTGATTTTGGGATTTGTAGAGACTGAATCGGATGAAGATGAAGATGATGAACAGGTGAAACCGGGTTCAAAACCGCTTGCCTCAGCGAAAGGTAACTAGGGCAAGGTCTTGTGTTTGTGTCAATGGTTCTAGTGCGTATAATACATCTATAATGCGGATCTCCTTTTGGCCACAGATTCATTTACGAAACGCTGCAGCATTGTGCAGAGATGAGACCATTGAGACATGAACCCTTACATACCATTTCATGAAGAGATCCTTGCCACAGCAGGGTGTTCATTGTGGATATTGAGGTCATTATCATTGAGAGATGAGCAACATTTTATTGCTTTATTGCTTCATAATAGCAATTTAACTGTTTGCTTAGACATTTTGATCAGAACCTTAAATTTCCAAATTTAAACAAATGTAAATTAAATGTAAATGCTAAATTCTATAACTCTACCTAGTTATGGTTAGCCAAGAACATTTTTTTCGAAGAGGTCATGCCACGTGACATTGAAGCATACAGTCTGATGGACAGGCAGAATGCCAATCAAATGACTAGAAGCTAGGAAGGAAAACATGTATGCAAACAAGTAGGAAAATAGACTTGCAAGCAGGCAGACAGACGAATCAACTGGCAGACAAGTAGAAAGACAAACTTAAAGCAGGCCAACAGTATGAGGCATTGACTTTGTAATGGACAATCAAAACAATCAAAATTTCCTGAAGATGAATGAAATCTGCGAGTAGAGTTGAACTACACGGATATGAGAATGGGCTTTACTGTCAATTGCATACACAGCCATAATGAAAGGCATGCAGAGTAAATACCAATTTAGTTGTATCCATAAGTTGACAGAATGACAAGCAGACAGTCTCAAACACAAGTGAGAGAGACATACAAACGGAGGAGCAGAAGGAAAACAGAGGACATATAGAAGAAGCGCTGACAGACAAGGACTGACATGCACTCAAGCAAGGAAGCAGATTGCATTTAAGGTTTGGAAAGAACAACAGCACTAATAAAACACGTGCTTCCATTTAAGAACGATGATTGATTGTTTTAAGGAGTCTGTTAATCTTTAATGAAATGCTACGAGGAAACAGAGGCAGGAAATTAAAGGAAAGCAGTCAGGATGAAACATGAAGTACTCGGTGCTACAGTGTTGAGATAGAGCGGCTGTCACAGAAATATGTAGTTATGTACTGCATAGTAATGACAAACTATAAGATTAATGTCTTGAACTGATCAATAAATGCTTTCATCTGCTTGCTACACAAGTTTGCATGCCTCACTACTGTTTAAACTTATTTTTCTCATGTTTCCAAGATGTGAATATCTTTCAATTACAATATGTATTTTGTATTTGTTAAATTTCTGAAACTTAAGTATGGGATTGCTTCAAGTTTTCATTTCTTCTATGAACCGTTATTAAGCTGATTGTGACTAAATTGTGCATGTGTAAATCAAATCATACAATCCTGTAGTCAAAGCACTTTCTACTTTGTAGATACATCCCAAGAATACCTCATTAAAACTGCTGCAGTAAATTGAAAATTAATTATACCGACATGCATACACACAAGCATCAACACGCTTTTTAATAATTTGTCCAGGTTATGTAATAGACTATATGTTAAGATAACAGCTTTCTGAAAAGCATATTATCCATCTACACCTGTATTAGAAGAGCAAGTTACAGAAATCACTTGCACTCAATGACCTGTATAATGGTGGTATACCTGTATTGTTGATGCATACATGTGCGATGTTGGATAGTTTAGGTTCAGTGTGGGCTAGTTGAGGTGTAGTTTGGGATATTCATTAATGTGATGGGCAAAGTTCGATATGGTTACATTTCATAGCACGACATTTTTGCCGTGACCCATTTTAGTTGCATCTCGATTTGTAGATGATGGCGCTTAATATTTCAATTGCTATCTAGTGGTGAGAATGATGAGTGGATGATCTGTTTTGTAGCTGCATGGTTTATTGCTGGTTGCAATTGTAATCAGTTTGTTTTTCGATTTACCTGGTAGTTAATTGCATTTTGCTCTCACTTCATCTTGCTTCTGTTTGCTGCATGATCATTGCAATTCTCATCTTGACTGGTGATTATTATTTATCTACTCTTACAGCATTTGAAGGAACACAGATGGAAATTCTATTTGGCTGAAAGTATTTTAAAGCACATTCAAATTTATTCGATGATACTGATGATACTGATGACCAGTAAATCTGTGAGGAAATTTTTTCTGAATTGGCTGATACAATTATTTGATTGTTATTTGTTTGATAACATAGCAATAAAATGTTAATTTGATGATAAATAATTAAATATCAAACGAGATTCTACCTTTTAGTTTGAGAAATTTGAGAAATATCAGATTTGATTGATTAATAGATTGAAAATAAGTAAATGGATTGACATTTTGACCTATGAAAATGAAGCGAGAACTTTCTTTGAGCCTCCTGCTTCTTAAGATAAAAGTGCAGCTGTCTCGTTTATGGTAATATCATTGCAATTGAAAAGCAATTAATTAATTCCTTGAGATTTGAAATATTTTCAGTGGAACATTTGAAGAGTCTCTAGACAAGATGGAAATATCGCCAGTCATGTTGATGTGCATGGTTGTGTTATTGTAAGGTTGTTTTTCAGATGATCTTTCTTCCCTAGGGTCCCAGAGCATGATACGCAGGCATAACAAACAATACATGTCCCTTCCTTCTGGCGACACCTCGTCCATTGAGAACGAAAGAGATGGCGACGGTGCCCAAGAGTCATCAGCAACTGGCAATTCTCGGAATGGAATTCTAAAACGTTCAAACCGTGCCGAGACAGTCGCAACAAAGTCGACAGCAGGGCAGAATCACTCAACCGCGATAACAGGAAACGGATATGCCACAGCGGTTGGACAAGAGCCGCTCGACCAAATCCACGCCAATAGAAGCCGCACTCTGAGTGCTGGAAAGGCTGTTGCCTCAGAGTTAGCGGGATCAGATCCTGGAATGACCGCATCCAGTCAAATGGAAGAGCATACGTCTAAACACAGTGAATGCACCTGTATGGAAAAGTCGGATGAAGACATTAGCAAGCCAGCGAGTCGCCCAGTCGAGGGAGGTAACCGATCTAATTGAATACTATGTACCAATTAGATTACTCTTTGTTATCTCCTGCTTGGTTACAATTTAACGACGTTTCGTAGTGAAAATGATGACGGTAGTATCACCCTCCTTCCTTATCAAGGCTTGGGATTAGCTCTGCCTGAGTTCAATGTAATCTCCAGCTACTACAACCACAGACATTATGAACTATTGAGTGCAATAGCCATACAATATCATGACAACACATTCTGTTCTGTTAATTGCCATATTATAAGAGCACTAACAAGTCTAACCTTTAATAATTAAAACATCAATTGCTATAGGCATGGACTGCAGAATATTATGCCTCTGTATGCTTTTAGCCATCAAATGTAACCATGTTATACCAATAGTCCAATAACTCTCATCCTCATTATCAGTGATATAAGATTGTATAGTCATCAGATATAACCAAAATTGCCATATTATAATGTTATAAAACATTAACACAATTGCACTTTACTGCAGACTTTAATATCCACAAGAAATGTTCTCTGATGATATGACATCATCACAGAATATTCTTATTAAAGCGGTATTATTATATATTTATATTCAAGATCATATTATCACCAGATATGATCATTATTTTTGTAAATTGCTGAATATTTTGATAACAAAACAGTATTGATTACAGATTTTTATGACTGCCAATTAACATCTGACGATAAAATTTCTGTGGTCATCAGTAGTATGGTCACAAAGGCCAAATGCTATGGCCATCAACAGATTTAGTGTTCAATGTTTCACCAGTTTTTTAACATCTAACAGTCAGTAATGTAAGGTTTGAGTGTGCAGGATATGTTTTTTGATAAGACTACTGCGCATTTTACTACAGTATTCTGCCTGAGCTGTTGTTTTCTGTTCAATTTTGCCTGCTAGCTGTTAAGTATTAATCTGGAATGTTCAGCATTTACTATGTATGAGTGTTTGACGTTTTCAATTTATAATATACACTCATTCAGATAGTATACAACTATACAATACATTGTATGAATGTTCAATGTATGTGCAATTGTGTATCAATCTGTGTTTTTGCAATTTTTCAATGTCGCCTGGATGAGTTATGAATGTTGCAATGTTTTTGGTAAATAACACTGTGTCTGGTTATATGTTGTAAATGGAATGAATCTTAAAAATACAGACACTTTGCCAGCATAGCATGTCTAGTAATGTGTTAATTAAGTTTGTTACACCGTTTCTTCTCTGACTATATTTTGGGGCAATCTGTTTATCTGATATTCATATTGTGAATTATATTGTGTTTGACACAGACTTCTTTATTGCGGTTTAAGTTTTTTTAATAACACTTACAGATTCATTTCTTTAATTTACCACTTGAGTACGTCTGTTTTCTGGAAGTTATCTGAGTCTAATTACGATATTAAACCAAAATGTCTATTTTATTATTGTTGCCTATACTGATAATGTTTTTATTGTAATTGCTCTTATTATTTCTGTTAGGATAGTCCTTGTTATATAAGTGTCATCACTATATTGCCTTCCTCAGAATGCAATGTGCACAGCAAACCCTGATACGCACCATCTTTCAGAGAATTGCCATCCTGTCTGTCTATCTGAAACAGTGGTTCAAGTATGCTAGAGACATGTGTTTGTGCATCCAGAATATAGTACAGACGAGGAAACAGATGAACTGCTGAACAAGCAGTACACTCGTGCCGAGAAGGTCGAGATTCCGGAACTTTCCTCTTCACCGGTCAACCGAAGCCAGGTTGGAATGATTGCATCCTTCTGTCAATGCTGAGCATAATGAGTTGATCCATTATGCTACAAGTAATTATGTGCTAACTGCTCGATTGTGTGACCTATCAATGACATTACGCTACTTTGGATCGCATCCTGACAACTGCATTGATTCTTTTATGTCAATTACATGATGCACGTCATAGTGTATGTCTTATATTTTTACCCAGTTGTCTTATATGGAGCATAAAAAATCAATTGCGCTATTTCTGTATATTTGCATGACTGGTTGTCATTAGGCCTACTACTTGCACATAGAGCATAGACTCTAGTACGATCCAAGACACATGTACATGTCAGTTTGTCAGCATCACAATGCAGCTGACATTTGTTAGTACCCATTAATTGTGAAGCGCTACTTACTTTTAAGGTTTGGCAATGACTATCATGGAGTATTACTATAGTTATGTAATAGATCAATCAATCACAATTTGTATAGCGCCCCTTCAAGATCTCTACTCAGAGACGCTCCTTATTTGCCTTAGTATACATGAACATACCGGACGTTATATATATTGCTCACCTACTTATCCATTCTTGTCTTGCCTTCAAACAGGTGCATTGTGTTTTAGAGTGAAAGACGACAGAATCGAGCTCGAGAAGGTAAGCAATCTGTCCATCCTAATAGCATTGCGTTGTTCAGGTGTAATGATGAATTGTGCTTCTTCATCTCTAGAGTCTAGGTGGCATATTTCCTAATGAAAAATGTTTTTTTCTCTCTTCACTGTGTCCTAAGTTAAATCCTGCTGTGAATCAATCATTCCTGTTACAGCTTTCGTGCTAAGGAAACACCTGTTCAGTTGCTGTTGTCATGTTTGCGCTTCTGTCAAAATAGCCGTCAACCAATGGACATGTGAAGACTGCTGTTAATAGAGGTGTATAATAAAGGAGCTATTACGTCATCTAAAGAAGCCTTCTTAGGAGAAATGTTTGACAGTTTCTTGTAAATTAATTCGTAGAACTGTCCACTGTGTCCAGGTTATGCGTGCTCATGCGCATGCACCTAAACGTATGCAAATCCAATTATTCTAGTTTGAGACACACTGCATTCTGAGTTTTCAGTTGGACAAAGCAAGACTTGGTTGAAAGATTATTAGTACATGTACAGTTGTACACTAAGCCCAGAAAAGTTTCGACCTCCAAGATTTTGATGATAGAACTATAGTAGATAATAGTCAACTTAAAAATTTCAAAAGATTTTTGATCCTTAAGTATTAGTGAACTATAACTTATCTTTGCCATTGGCTTCAATACAAGCTATGAGACCTACATACCACCACTGACTACCTGCAGCGTCTTCCTCACTGAACACCATTTTCTTTTAACTTTCTATGCAGAATATAACATTCAAATGTGTCACTATGACGTAATCTGAAATGAGGTCATTAATAAATTACAGAGGATTTTGTTGGTAAGTATGTCAGGATAAAAATCGTAAGAAATTTGTTTAATCGATTATTATATGCTTCATCCATATCGTAGGGTTCAAATTTTTCCAGACACAGCGTAGGATGGTTCACTCTGTATGCTTGATATGTTATTTTACACCTATGAACCACAAGTCCTATGAGAATAACATCCTCATGATGGTTTTGTTCTGAGCTTCACAATAAAAGAAATTGCTGTTCGTCTTTGTTGGCTTGGTGTTTGAACATCAGGTGCTGTGCTAAATGTGTAAATTATTCACAATAGGTCAATCCCAAAATAGAAAGTGTGCCTCTATCAAGTATTCAAGTAACATAGCTTCAATGCAGAAGTAAAATATCCAGCTGCCCATCCTGCACTTGTAAAATTTCCTATACATGTGTATTAATGAGTTTTGGCCAAAGATCTTAGTCTTCTATGGTTACAGTTTGTAATGACTGTACCTGTTGTTGTTTGCCTTGGTGGTGTTATGACCATCACCTCTTCTCATTGGGTACAATAACTCGCCAAAAACTTTCAACGATGGTAAGTCAGTCTATGTGGTGCACGTAACCCGCTTCTAGAAAATGAGCTATATGAATTTGTAACCTATGCACCAAATCCTGGGATGGGTATCTTTGTGTATAGAAAATAGAAACTGATTGCTTTCTGGAGCAATTGCTGTGTAGTGTTTAGTTTGATGTTGTCTGTGTTTTTGTGTTTCTATTCAATCAAATTTTGTGCTTTTGGATATTAATTTGTGTTTAGTCACAAAATTATTTTACGTAAGAGAGCCTTATAAGAGTAGAATTGAATAATTGTTTTTAAGAGAGATGTAGTTTAGCTTCACGAGAACAAAATATGGTTGGAACTAACGACCTGTATTAATAACTAGACGGAGCTTCCTGTGTTAAGCGGACTATCGGACGTCGATGCTCATGAAAGAACAAAAACAGGAGCGCAAGGATGTCCGGTTACTGCCGATCGATCAAAAACAAACAATAAGCCCATGCCCATTAAGTCGTTGTCGTCTTTTAAACTGCAAACAGAATTCTATTTATATCAGGGTTTAAGTTAAAAAGCATCAATCATAATGGTTCTTACAATGTTAAGGTAGTTTGTATTTATTACAGTAACGAAATGCTAGACCATAATATCTTTGAATTATTTTAAGTACTTTACAGCAATCTAGTTTTCTTCTTATGGGTATTTGGTAATGGCATAGTTTTAGGTGCTTTCTGATTGAGTTAAACTAGCTTCAGTACAGTATTGATTTCTTCACGGAGTTATTATGACAACATTTGCAGCACAATTTCTTTGAACTATTTTTTGTGGCAGTAGAGTTAATAGTGTCGCATTGGTTATGGTATATTTTATTTTGTGAGAAAAATGAGTCAAGGAATTGATTTTGGTAATACTAGTGCTATTTGACAAGCTCTTCTAGTGGTAATAGTTTTTTGTATGTTGGAGTCATAACAGCTTTCTTATAATTATATGGTTATGGTAGGTTTTTGGTTTAAAGATTCAGTTTAAGTAGTGTTTTACAGCTACATATTTTGACTGTTTTTAAACGTAATCTCAGAATTATGTAGAGGTTTGGTTTTGGTGACGGTTGACGATTTGAGGGACATTCATTGTTAAAGAGGAGAAGTCATTTTTAATTAGATTTCCACAGGTTGTTTTCACTGCAGCACTGCCTCTTGTTGTTGGTGCAGATTTTGTGAATCTGCACATTATATTTGCTTTCCCTACATTTTGCTTTGAATAGTGAAGTTCCTATTGACTCGGAAGGTGGCTTAACCATGTGCACAGACATTTTTCTTTGATTGTTCTCCATTGTAGCTAGGTGGCATGGCATAATGAGTTGTTTTGGCGGGCTAACACCGACTTAGCATCAGAGTTGTAGTCAGGAGCATACCTGAGTAGTAGGACACTTGAAGAGGTGCTCTGTAAATCTTCAAATGTATGAGTAAATAAGTTATAAATATAGGATATAAGTAAAGTAAATGAATGCAAGTTCGTCAACATCATAATATTTATTTGCGATTGACTACTATCATTTTGGAATCTTTGCCACTCTTCACTTGAACCGCTTCAGACATAGATGGCAGATTAGAAAGATAGCGTTGTTTATTTGCAGCTTGTATCAATGGCAATTAGCAAATGATTATTTGTTTAAGCAGTTCCAGCTGTTAATATTTTGTGTTCAATATCTCTGCTTTATGATCTGTCAGTTTTGGATGAAAGAAGAAATCGGATGAAATATTAAAAATTTAATAATTGGAAATTAAGTAGAAAGTTTTGTTGGCTTCTAAACTGTTTTTAATAGTCGGTAAGTAGGTTGAGTTTCCGAAGCTAAATGGGTTAAGTTTCTAAAAAAGCGCAGCACTTTAAAATTAGGAGGTTAATTTCGTGATGGATTTCTGCTGTTTTGTAGTGGCTTTGCGTGACCCAACAAATGAAACAGTTCTGATAGAGGGTGTTCTGTTTCGAGCGAATTATCTCGGTTCAACTCAACTCATCTCCGAAGGCCAGCCTTCGAAGGGCATGAGGATGATGCAGGCTCAGGAGGCAGTCGGGAGAATTAAGGTCGGGATCTTTATCTAATTCTCTCCTCGTTAATCTTTTTTAATGACTATTGTTGCTTTGTTATGGAAATGTACAAAAGGATCATTTTGTGGTTGTGCATTCCAATCCATGATCCATTGGATGGAAATGGTCCTATGGTATTAGGCCACAGAGGGTGTAAAGGTAGCAGTCCAATGATGAGATTTAGTTCTGGTTCTGAGACAAAATAACATCAGACAGTTGGGCCTTGCTGGTAAAGTGTGAGGTGAAACACAGCCAATGTTATCTGTCCAGTATCCCATTGACTTTGGGTGGAGCGCAGACCTTAGACCTTGATTCTACATTATTCCATTGGGGTACAATGACACATTTCCAGGTTAGATTAGAATATACAGAAGAATATATGTTTATGCTCACTGGACATTAATAATCAATGTTATCATTTGTATATAGTACAATATGTGAGTTGACTATATTGAAATATGTATGGTAGCTACTGGCAGTTACTATGTATTTCCTGTAATCAGATATTATAAAGTTTTGTTGATTTTAGTGGTTCCTATGCCATGTCTTTTGTAAAGGTAGTTATTTGATTTAATTAGTTTTATGCATAGATGTGTACTGCCATCATCTAGGATCATTTCACAGGATATAGTCATTCAGTGATCTGGGTATTATTAAACTTACTAGTTTGGCCTGCTGTGCAATGTGTGCATTACATAATAAGACTTCTATATATTGATAAAAAGTACGGCATAATTCAGCACTTAAAAATGGTATCTGACATGCTGTAAATGTAATTTTTGCTTGCATCTTGCTACTGGTATTGATGGCCTGTATTATGATTTTGGACGATGGGATGAGCTTTTGTCCCCAAAACAATATGTGCCTGGGTTCAGTTCTTTTCTGAGACAGTAACTATAGGGAGCTTGAATGATTTCCTTGAGGCATGGTAGCTTATTCTTCAGGGATTGCATTGATCTTGGTTAAAACATGAATAACAATGATGTGTATGAAACGCATGTCTTTAGAGCTGTGGCTGACGTCAGCTTGTTGTTCATTTGGTGAAAGCAGTAACAACTAACAATCTTTGAATGTCATTTAAAAATCTTTTCAGTTTGTTTTAGTTTTCAAAGCATTTTCACAAGTGAAACTCGCAGCTGAACTATCAAAATGTTATGGTCCTGTTAATTTTAACAATAGGCAATTAATGTTATTTACTATAAGCAAGCAGCATTGTTGCTAAAAATATTTATTCCGTTTGGAAACTAGTGATGTGTGGCTCATAAAACAATATGATGTGATCTGTTACTCAGTATCAGGAAGAGGCAGAAAGTAAGAGCTTGGTACTGAATGAAGCTCAATAATTATTATTTTGGTTTATGGCATCCACCTGCCGACTCATCGTTTTTGCTACATGAATTCTTTTGGTTTTGTAACGTTACTAATGAATGTAGAAGAGATTGGCGGTAAGTCTGCTATGCATCTGCTTTCTGTGTGTATGTTTGTGCTATGTTTGGAAAAGAAGTTCACAACCTAAGAAACTGTTTGGTTCTTCACACATAAATCTAGTCAGAGCTGTAGGAATGAGCCGAGTAGACATTTTCTGCCGAGTACCGATTCCGAGTTGTTGGATACTGATTCCGTGTTTTTAGATGTACTATTTGCTGGATTCGAGTACGAACCGAGCGTCAAATGTTTCATGTGCGAAGCATCATATTTTCGCCTAAAATACTCAGCCGTATTGAACCCTTTTTCGGTCTCCCACTCTGTGTCTGTGTCTCTGTGTTTTTCTGAGTACTAAGACCTGTTTATTAGCTCAGTAGGTGAAGACAGCAATATCTGAAACCTGCGTGTAGGTCGACTTGACCTGCCTGCAGTCGCACGTCTTTTTGACCGTCCATCAATATGTGCATGTCTGTCGAACAGTTTTACAAAGAATTTTCATATTTTCAACTATTTGGGTGTATAATATTTGCCGAGGTGGATATTCCCCAATAGTGGGATACTCGGCCAAGGCGATTTTCGACTCATCCCTACAGAGCTGTATGTTTTTGGGCACGTTCAAAACTTTCTGAGAGGCGTTGATAATGATATTTATTCGTATTCATTTTATTAATATTTTCAAGCTGAAGCCACCATAAACTGAATTACAACGTACATTTTATGTAAATGGCTACTAATTGTCTGAGGGTCAGGGTATGGCACCTTTCAAAACTTTCTGAGAGGTGCTGCTGGATAAATATAGCTTATACGCTGTGGCAAACTTGCGAGGAGTTCGAAGAATGCACACCTCAGATAACTAAGAAAAATTACAAAAGTCTTAAATTCTACCTTTTGATCACTACAGTCTATTGACCACCTCACCTAGTTATACACACGATAACTTCAGCTTCTGGATTCATTCATGGCCAGAGACTAGGATGCTGGAATGGCAAAGAAAGCTGGCAATTGAAACATTCTGGAGTCACTCGGTTGGCTCAAAAGTTAAATACCATAATTCAAAATGCTTTATGCACCATTGCATTCCCATAAGAACTGGGAGATGATACCACCGGAAAGACCAGCATCCATTTTTGACCATATCTGGACAACTAAAGTGGGCTTCTAGTTTCGGAGTTACAGCCCGTTTTAGATATTCAGTGTTAGGTTTTCGAATTTATATTTTCGGCTTGTGTTTACGTAAAATATTTCTTCTGTCAGAATGTTGTATAATAATGCATAGATTTTCACTCATTTTTACTAAAAACTAATGCAAAGCTATGAAAGAGACCTAAAGTGGGCCTTCCGGTAAGTTGTTACAAAATGTGAACAAAATGTATTATTTCAGGGTAGCGTGGTTTAATTAAGCTAAAAAGTGACCATGTGCATGCTGGAGTTCTATAGCTGTGAACATAAGCCTATAATAATTAACTTAACATAATGGGTTTTTTTGGCTTTTACGAGTGCCATCTTGCTAAATCTTTGAAATTGAATTTCTCGAAATGATTGTTTCCTCTGTTACACTCCTAAATTTTGAATAACTTCATTATTTGTGGACCAAATGTTGTGCAGTTATTTTTATCTGAAAGAATTTGTAAAGCTGAATTTGAGAATTCCAATAACTCCATATCCCACTTTAGGTCCCTTTCCCCATATATGGTCACATTTTGATTGGAATAGTATATAGAAAGCTCTGATATGAAATAGTTTTAGTCTGAACAACACACTGAAGGGATCTTGACATAAGGCTCTTCTGTGTCATGCTCAATATTATTATTATTGTGATTATGACTATTATAATATAATTTATTAGTTAGCGATTTCTATTGCGCTGGTATTTAATACACAAAACGTCAACCACAGATACAACAGCATGAGAGGTGCTAGGCCCTTATGACGTTACCATTGTAGAAGTCCAAAGGTTGATGTGTAAATTTTCTTTAAAATGGGAAGCAATAGTGTGTTATTTGCTTCTTCCTTGAGATCTAAAGGTAATCAACATCTCAGGGATGCTTGAATCAGTGCACTTGTACTTCAATGCTAGTAACCCGGTTTTTTTGCCTTGTCACTTAGTAAGCAGCTGCTGAATGCTGATCATATTAATTTTTTTTCTCTTTGTTGTGATTTTGACCATTTCACCTGTTGGTACCTGAAGTCTGTCTGTCTGTATTTCCATTTTGGATTGTGCGTATGTTCATTACTCTCTTGCTTTCCATCAGGCACTTGGTTTTGTCATTTCCAGTTGTATTATCTCGTGCAGTTTCATTCTTTAGAACTGTCTCCTTGTAATCGTTACTTATCTTTCAGAGGAATCTACTTATTTCCTGCAACCCACTTTACTCAATTTTGCTCATGGACTGGTTTGTGTGTTTTCATATCATTCTGTGGCTTTTTCAATCTCGTTTTTTTCAATGTCTCTTTTCAAGCACCCAGTGATTTCTTATATCATCATTTTATTCAACTTTGTGTAATTCTCTAATTACAGCTTTTGTCAGATGTAATTTCATGCACACTGTGGCTGTCTGTTGTGATATGATGCTTTTGAATTTCACAAACTTGTTATTTGAACGTGTTTACTAAGGAAATTGAGCAGACGAGAGAGAGTTTGGTTATGATGTACATGTCTTTCTATTGTTAACATCGATTTGGGTAGTTTTGAAGATTTTTTTCTAAGATTTACATAACTTTTTTGGTATAATTAATTATACTGCTGCATTGTTTAACTGATCTAGTGCTGTATTTTTTTAAATTTTATCATGTTATTGTTATATAAAGTCTGATGGTGTTATCTTTGTCTGGAAGAACTATACTTTAGACTCTCATTTAACTTTCCCCAGTTGCACATATTTATAGCAGTAAGTAAATAAGTAGCCTATATTCCTTATGAGCTAAATTGCTAATCGTGCTGTGGTGAATACTATATTTTCGTTTAGTGTGTCAGTTTCTTCTTGTATGTGTCTAATGCTGTGAAAATATTCTTTGTTGTATTTTTCTTGTACAGCACTTAATAGCAGATCATATGTCCTTATATATATCAGTGGCTGTTACTGCTTTTACCACTTTGTTCATTCCTTGTTGTTGTGAATCCCTCTTATTGGTTCCCGTAGAGATCTCAGGTTTAGTTTTCAGTATCTAGACTTTTCTTGCTTTTACCTGATGCTGTTACATTTACATCATAGACTTGGCATCTATATGTGAGAGATTTGTTCAATTTCCTTGCCTGTGTGTTCCTTTGATGGATGTAGAGTTTTGTACATTGTCGACTATACAGTATACACCCTTCGTTTTCTCATCATTTCTAAATATCTTCTTTGCTGGAATAATTGTACCTGTGGAGTATTGAATCTGGTGCATTTGTGCAATTATTAAGCACCTTACAGAACATTCAAACATTGTTGTTTTGGTTATATAATTTCACTATTAATTAGATATACCATTGTTGTTAAGAAACATATCGGTAGTGTGTTTCCGCAATATTCGAGTTAATTTAGTATGTAGGCTGGTGGGGAAGGTTTAATGTCTGATTGTCCACAGTCACTTTGTCTGAGTTACATTCAAAGTGTAGTTGTGCTTCTCGCTAAATGCTTTGAGGCATACACAGTATATATCACCAAACAATTGATTCGTTGCATTTTATGAAATGCTTCCAAAGAAGTATATCAGTTTGTCATTTTGCATTCACAATGTTTTCTATTAAATTAAATTTATTTATTTGCTAAAATTAAATTAAATTTATCGTGAATTATTTTCAAGAGTTAGAGTTGGGTTAGTGTTCATGTTAATGAGCGATGTTGTTGTCTGGTAGGCTCCAGACGGTGAGACGCAACCAAGCACGGAAGTCGATCTCTTCGTCTCAGTCGAAAAGATCATGGTCCTAAACACAGATCTCCAGGTCAGTACACGGTGCTACACATCCACGCACAGACACACACATCTGCGCATTCATATTTTTTATATTAACAATGAACACATGATATTTATCCTCATAAAACTTATTCGTAAATATTAATATGTGTAATATTAATTTCTAAGCCTTGGGGGAATGAAGTACCTCAGGGCAAAAAGTTTGATTTTTTCTTAAAAAAATAATATTTATAATGATAATATTTCGGTCTTTCTATTTATAATAAATGCGAGGTAGTAGAAATATATTTATAATGATAAGGCTTCAGTGTTTGTACTAATAAGAAATGAATGTTAGCAGAAATATTATTATAATGATAATGCATCGGTGAGAAATATTATTATACTGCGGCTGCTCGTTTGATTGCCCGCCTTCCACGTTTCGCTCACATCTCCACATTCATGATTGAGTACTGAGCAGCTTTATTGGGGTGCTTTAGGAATTTATAAATATAATACAATTATATTTTCTGTACGAACATTCTTGTAATTTCTATACTTTAATGCATTTATTACTTAGGCAAGCTTATTAATAGTATTAGTGGTAATGATGATCAAACATTGTTTATGATGTTGTGATGATAGTATATATTTATTTTATTAAGTGTGCTGCATAGGTGTGATGTGGATGTTCATAACTATCGTCTATTTAGTTTCACAAGTTGATAGAGAATGATCGTTAAAATGAAGCGCTCTAAGCTGAGGATTAATTGACTTTTCACGTTTTCCAGGAGATCATGATGGACCATGCTCTGCGCACCATATCATACATTGCTGACATTGGCGACATTCTTGTCATCATGGCACGGCGTGGACCCATCATGAACCAGAGTTCAGATGCGTCGACGAGACGTCGAAGCCAGACAAAAATCTGTTGCCATGTCTTTGAGTCTGATGAGGTGAGAGGTCTAGGTCGTCTGAACGCAACCCTAACCCTGATGACGAATTCAATAGGTCACTCAAATGCCAGTGTTTATTTTATAATTTACTCACTTGTTGGATATTCTCGCTTGTTCATTTCAATCAATTAAACTCTTGGATAATAATAATCTTTGTTTATTGATACTCAGGCTTACAAACCTCAGAATGTATGATAAGAAGTATAGTATGAATGACAGGTAGCAGATTGTCACAGGAATAGAATTTAACCACTAGGCAGCCATACCTGGTGCCCAATTCATTACACATCTAAATTTACATTGCAGCCTAATGAATAAGAGATGAGTCGACCTGTAGGGGTACTGCCTGAAACGAACTCAGGTTGAAAGCACTTCATTCCTGTGTGTTAACTATTATTCTCCAATCATCTTGTTGGGGAAGATTTTCCATTTGTTTGTCTATTGCCTCAGTTGTTAATGTACTAATTTACTATTGTTAAGTACTCTTGTTTTCTTGTCAATGCATGTAAGCATTTCTACTTTTATGTTTCAAGACCTACATTGGCTCCCTCACCATGCTCGCATGCAATTTAAAATACTGACACTTATCTTCAAGGCTCAGCTGGGTCTTGTTCCTAAATACCTTGTTTACATGATCGCTCATCCTCACTCAGCTTCCTCCGATCGTCCTCTTCGTTCTGCCGATAGGCATGATCTTTTTGTTCCCTACACCTGGACGACTATGGCTCATTCTCGCAATCTCGCTCCTTTGTTTTCTACTAGTCCCTCTTTGTGGAGTGCATTATCTCCCTGTGTTCGCTCTAAAATTCTTTATGGCAGTCTATCCTCCTCCCTATCTCGTCTCAAGACCATTCATTCTCTTTTCGCGGGTCCTTGCGCACCGGAAGCGCTTCTGAACGGTTGACCCTATAAGAGGCGCTAAATAATTGTTTAGATACGATGGAAGTAGCTGAGAATGTATAAAACAGTGCTGAGGGGCTCTAACCTTTGAGGTGTTTGTAAGACCAATAGGTTTTAGGCATAAAATGGTACTTTGGGAACAGTATTTGAATCTAATATTCGTAATTTATTTAGAATACAGACTCGTTGGCCTTGTTTGATAAATGCTAACTTGGTTTATAATTCCAATTGATATAATTCAGTGATTTGAATGTAATTGATTGACTTGTGGGCTCAGTTTGAATTAATTTTTTGTAAAATTATGAAATTATGACTGATCTTGTATTGTTGAATTTCTAATTGCTTTTATGGGTTTTTGGAATGATGTTATTGATTGATTATAGGCTCAGTTGATTGCTCAGTCTATTGGCCAGGCCTTTCAAGTGTCTTACATGGAGTTTCTGAAAGCAAATGGCATTGATAATCCTAGTCATATCCGCGAATTAGATTACCAGGACGTGCTCAACCAACAGGAAATATTTGGCGAGGAACTTTATCTCTTCTCCAATCGTGAAATGCAAAAGGAGGTCAGCACTACATAACATCCATTCATAAAATTCCAAAATAGGTCAAGAGCATCTGACAAATTATGTTATGTAACTAGTCATGGCGTGCAATTTCTTCCTTCGTGACGGCATTCAGTCGTGGGTCAGCAACCAAGTAATGAAAGTATTGGTTTGTACTATGCATGATCATTTCTTTCCAATTGTTCTTTTGTTTGATTGTCCTTTTTATTTGATGATGGATGAGTTCTCTGCCCAGAAGCAGGTTCTATGGCTTGCGCCACTTGGGGAATGAGATGAGTGAGGTGGTTTCCCGTTGCCTTCCTCACAGACAATTATGGGTAAGCAACTTGTCCAAAGTCGCTACTTAGCGGCACAAGTGGGGTTAGAACCTGCAGCCCTTCGGTCACAAGACACCGAGTACCCACTGCGCCCCTTCGTCCCATTCCTGTTAGCCCGAGATTTAACTCTCTGAATGTCCGCCAGCACCGGGGCTCGAACCGCGGTGTTCGTAACCACAGACTTCCGCGACCAGAGCGCTTACAGATGTAGCTAACTGGGCCAGTCTAATGTACTATGTATGTATGTATGTATGTATGTGTAATGTGTATGTAAGATTGTATGTACTATGTATGTATGTATGTATGTATGCATGTATGTATGTATGTATGCATGCATGTACGTATGTATAGGAGCATTCATATTGCGCAATATAGGTAACTCGCAAGGGAGCTCCGGCCCAGCTGCCTATAATATATAGGTCTAAATACTCAGTTGATTTATAAGATCATTGGGTTGATTCCTCCCACGCCAGATGTCTATCGTTAAAATAATTGAAAAACTGAAACATTATTCGCTTGTTTTTAAGTCTTTGCCTCTAATATTGAGGTCGGGAAAGAGCTTAGCACCATTGCTTGTAGGCCATTACCTGTTTATTCGTATGATTACGAGTGGTCTAAACAAGCGCCCAGAAGAGGTGTGCGTTACACTCGACCCAAACTTCACTGGATGTTTTTCTCTGATAGAGTTTCAACTACACCTTGGATCAGTATCAAACGAGAGTTTATCGTCCGCATTGCAATTACGGGTGTGTGTGGCATACAGCGCGCCGAACCTAACCCTGCATCAAAAGAGCCTTCAATAACACACGTAATATGGAGAATTAAGGATTTGTCGGTACATTGAGTTTAACTTACACATCAACGAAGCTATAGTTTCCAGCTCTGAACAACAAAACATGTCTACAAACGAGACGAAAAAATATTTATTCCGCCGCTTTTTCATTCGGTTCAAACGTTCCAGAGCACTGCAGATCGAGAAACGAGCCTCGGTTATAGCATGTGGCAGAACGAAAAAGAGGTGATGTAGAAATAAACGGATAATAGGCCCTACGTGGTTTTCACGAATCTAGTATAAACTCAGCTTATCATAGACTCGTATCTTTATACAATAAATACACGCATCATATGCTTATGATATAAATATGCTACACATGGTAGGCCTACATAAAATTATTATCCAACATAATTTGCGCCTCGACTTCGGTTGAGGACCAAATTGCGTCTAACTTAACACTTAATTGTCTTGCATCTAATAAAGAAATTCTTACACGAACATTGATGTAATTATTCACCTATAGCCTTTAATATATGAATTTCGCTTAGGTACTATGTTTCGAAATTGCATCTTACTCTTTTTTAAATCAATAGGGCCTATAAATGAATTAATGCATTCGTTAATCAAACGAATGGAGTTTAGAGTAGGTTACAGGTATTACACACTTGCACGACTTCGGCGTGTAAAACTCCGACACACCCTTGAGCTGTAGTCGGGACCGCCTTTGAATAGCAGTGGACTGTAAGAGGCAGTATAGAAATACACACATGCATACACACTTGCACGAAGCGCTTACAATTCGAGTTCCGTTAATAGGCCTATAGATAGGGCCTAGGTCTACATAGATATATATGCTCTATTAAAGCGCTATCGGTGTCATTGTTACAAACAATGTAGGCCTACAAACTGTGCGGAAAGTACACAGCACTTTTAGAGACCGTTTTAATGTACATATGTATGCATGCTCAGATATATCTAGATCAGTGCATTTAAGATATACATTACATATTATATATTATTTATTATTATAACTAGGTATATCCCGTCAAAAATGACGGTAAAACCTGGTTTTTAACCCGTAAATAATTACGGGCAAATACTT
>JAQFXW010000085.1:0-25632 GCA_034693945.1 Dendrobaena attemsi | reverse complement strand
GAGTGCCTCTGAGTAGTGTTCTTGAAGGGGCGCTATATAAATGTGTTAATAAATAAATAAATAAATAAATAAAATTATTCCTCTTCCATAGCGATACGAAGCACGGCGTGTTACATGTATGTATATACGTCAGCTACTTGCATGCATCTATGTGCATCGTTTAAAGAACCGCATCAAGGTTTAATATTCATTTCAAACACCTTTTCTAAAAGCTCTACCATCATATATAAAAAAGAATTGACATCCGATGCGTCGCAGTTTGAAACCGTTTAGTCCTAAAATAATTCGATGCTCTTTTGATTATGTCTCTGTCTATGTCTCTTTCTCTTACACGGTGTCTCTCTGTTTCTTCACCTCAGATAGTGAGCGTGTGTTTCTGCATGTTCTCTGTCTCCATCTTTGCTCCACCCCCGACTGTCTCAATGTATCTTTTGGTTTCTCTCTCTATGCCTTTCTGTATGTCTGTCTGTATGTCTGTATATCTGTATGTCTGTTTGTATGTCTGTCAATATGTATGTGTGTCTATCTGTCTATATGTCTGTCTGTATGTCTGTCTGTCTCTCTCTCTCTCTCTCTCTCTATCACTCTGTTCTTTAGGTAAAGGAAACAATTAAAATAAAAGAGAATGGTAAATGTAATGGCAAAGAACCCACTACATTAATCTATTAAAACAGACTGTGGAGAGCAACGATATATGGCCAGATCCAATGTATGGTTGTGAACTTGATTGTGAAGGGAGATCATCATGAAGTCAATTGAAAAAACGACGAATGGCTTTCAAATGAAGGCACAGAGACGGCTGATGATGGCAAAGAAGACAAACGAATGAGTGTTGGATACAAGTCGGCATGACCCGTCAAAGTCTACCTATGACTATAGAAGTGTACATTTCTACACGCATGTAAACTTATGCCTATAGGCTAACTGACTAGGTCAACGATACTTCCAAACCAACTTCTACTCAGTCTACTGGTTGATAGGTACTCCGCTCGGAATAGGAGATACGTACGAGCGTCTTTTCTTGTTGATGCCGAAGTGTTTCTTTCTTGTTCTGCTGAAATAATTGTCGATCGGTCAACGTTAGATGTCGTCTCTGAGGAGTTTCCTAATGAATGGGGCAGAGACCGACGACCGAGTTCACAGGCACGACCTCTGGCTGTCTATCTGCCTGTCTGTCTGCCTGTCTGTCTGTTTGACTGTCTATTCGAATGTCGATCTATAGATCTGCATGATTGACTAGGTATGTATGCATGTACTGTATGTATGTATATTATACATGTATGTATTTTTTCTTCTTAAATCGCCTTTGTCTTTGTCTTTAACTTCACCATGACCTAACCTTCACCTTGACCTTCACATTGACCATGCCCTTTATTTGTACCTGAATTTTCGTCTCCATCTCCTCATTTAAAAACAACTGTTCATCGGTCGTGTGTGTGTGTGTGTGTGAACGGCAGGTATGGCAATCCAGACCATACGAATGGAGATCCGTTTCGGTCGCTGTTCAACGCAGCATCGGCCGAGAAAGAGGACATGATGTGCCTGAACGACCGATTGGCCGATGTCTTCAATCGCCTGGAGAACATGCCGAAGGAGGGATTCCGAATGGACCACAGCGCCTTCCTGCACGCCATCCGATGCTTGCAGGAGGAGATCAAGAAGATCAAGGCAGCCTACGACACCGAACTCAGCAAACTCAGGTATTAAACTCAGACTAATTATATGCTTGATGGGAGGGATATTTGATTGGCTGGCTGTCTGACTCGCTGGAACGTTGGCTTAGCTCTGACCATTTGATAGCCTGGCTGACTGACTAGTATCTGGAAAGCTGGCTTAATTCGGCATGTATCTCGGGCCATTTAACTGGCTGGCTGACTTCCTATGTACATGTTACTGGCTGGGTGCTTGATTGAACAAACTGATATCTTTAAGGTTTACTGGCTTAACGATTGTCCTGGTTGGCCCGCTGCCTGGCTGGTTTAATATAGGTGGTTTAGCGACTTTATGACTGATTTATATGTTAATATTTTGGTTGACTGGATGGTGATCGTCCTACAGCTGGCTAATTGACTGGCTGATTTCCTATTCCATTGATTTATTGGGTCGTTGATTGCTAGTGTATGATTGATTGTTCCATGTAGGAGGGACGCAGAGAAGATCCTTGCCGAGAAGAATGACATGATGGCTGCTTCCGACATCTGTAAGAATAGACGCGAGACGCTGCAGATGAAGTAAGCGCATGATCATCATCATCATCATTCACTCATTCATTCGTTACAATAATTTATATAACGCCCCTTCGAGGCAACTACTCAGAGGCGCTCCCGACCCCAGAACGGGTGAAAAAGAACAGTCTTGAGGTGCATGAAGAATCGCATAAATCGTCATCATTATTGTCACCACCAGCTTCATCATCATAAACATAATAATTATATGATGCATCGTCCCTTCCACAGTCATCCTCTTGCACATCATCGTCGAGATAGCCATCGCTATTGTATACATCATTATATATGATCATTATCGTCTTCGTTTTGATCGTCATCATTAATGCGTATAGTCGTTATAATTGTCATATAATAATTCACATCATCGACATCATCATCGTCCTCATCGTTGTCGTCGTTTTCGTCATCATCATCGTCATCATCATTGTCGTCATCATACCCGTTCTAATCGTATAATGATTATCTTCTTAGCTATCAAAATCAAATTACTCGTAGGTATCATCATCATCATCATCATTTACCAGTTTCTTTCATCATAATTTTCGTCATCTTAGCAAAGTATTCTATTCGTCGCTTTTCATTAGAATCGTATAATTATATGGAGTCGCTATGGCATAAATAGTGAACATAATGATAATTAGTTTGCCTCGTTAATTAACATTGGGGAGTTGTAAATTGCAATCTTCAGAATGGACGACGTAATGAAGGAGAACCAGCGTCTGAAGGACGCCATGGATTATCTGAAGACCTATGTCTCACAGAAGGAGAAGGAGATCTCCGATCTCACCTGTCAACTGCAGAACCTCAGAAGTGAGATCGAACTGCTCAAGCCAAAGGTCTTCAAATATGAACAGGACTCGGAGATATTTCGACAACAGTAAGAACAACGAGTAGTAGTGGACTTGAAGGGGCGGTATAGAAATGCGTAAATAAATAAAAAATAAAATAAAAGAAAGATGGTCTTAATTCGGTGTGCAGAGTGGTGGGGTGTAGTGTAAAACAGTACACAGTGGTGGACACTGGTGGAGTCAAATGTAGCGTAAATAAATTATTATCGCCAAGTACCATACTAATAATTATCATGTAACGTAAGGTAACGTCTGTTGCACATGCAACTATTGCTATTAAAAACAAAGAAGGCAGTTTTATGGCACATGGTGTCATTGTCATCGACTGCCTGAATCTATCTAGCGTCTATGTAAGAGTCATCCTGCTTTGATAGCATATTACGTCGAAGACGGTTATGCCTCTATATCAGGTGATGCTAGCACGAGAAACGGCGCCATGTCTTTCTTCATGATACTCTGTTTGCTGATAACAATAACGACAACAAGACAAAAGCCGTATTCTTCAAGAGGCTGATAATGTGGCATGCAAATGCTTTTGTGCGGAGACAAAACCGCACAGGACATAACCGCGCCGACATAACCGCGCGGTCACATAACGGCGCAGGACAAAACGCAATCAGCCTTGTAATAGACTAGGCACATATCCTACAATTCAAAAGGCTGTCAGGCTCGTAGTTCACCGTTAATGTAATGGACTATAGGCAGGTCCCAAAGTCCAAGAACAGGTCAAGATGGTGACGCTGTTCGCGACCACACGCAGGCAATCGGCCAACGGAACAGTTCCGAATGTGGTCGTTAAAGCCTCTAGGCGTCGATTCAAGCGTATGTACTGCGACTTGGATGACCCTTGCTGCTGGAATCCGGAACGATATTGTGTAATCATCTCGTAATGGGCTTGCTCCTGATTAAACTGCTCAACCAGTTTATAAACCTGTAATGATTAATTAAGAAAGGAGTCATTCGGAGTTGTGTGGTAGTGACCGTAAAGCAATTGTGAATGTATTGACAGAGAAGTAAAGCTAAAGTTAGCATCGTCTAACACCCTTCCCTAAGATAATCGAGCTAACACGTTCGGACTTATAATTGCAATAATCAATGTAGCCAATAATGTTGAATAATGACAGAGAGGAACAGCACAAATAAATTTGCCTATTTGCGCCTTAATTCTTAGGGGTGTTAAGGTTACTGTTTTGATACTGCGCTGTATTGTTGGCGCCGTTTTGTCGGGGCACTTCGTATTGCGCCGTTCTGTCGGCGTCGTTTTGACGCGCGGTTATGTCGGCGCCGTTTTGTCCTGCGCGGTTTTGTTACGGCTCCAAATGCTTTAGAATAAAGTTACATGATATCCATGACAAAAGTCTAGTCTGCTGGAAAGGAAACCTGGCTGTAATAAATGCTAATGCAGATGTGCAATTGCAGGTGTGCATGTCTTCTGTTTCAGGTGGGAATGTGAGAAGCGGCTGCGTCAGGAACAGGAGGACAGAAATGAGCAATTGGTTGATAAGCTGAACTTCGAAACACGAATGCACGATCAGGTTCGTGCTCCACACTTACACCAACAGTGATTAAAAATACATTAATTATTTGATTAAAATAATACTCATTTGCACCACTTTGCTATATTGCTACTCGGCTAATAGTTATTGTATATTTAAATACCGGGTAAAAGTTAAATTGCTCTATAATCAGTTAATATTACCTGACATTTACTCACTTAATTTTTAATTATTTGCCTCGCCTGACCTCATACTTCGGAGATCTGCTCTGATGTCTCTTCACCCATGAACTGACACGGCCTGACCGGGTAACCTGACCGAGATTATGTAACCTGATTCATCTCAATATGATCATTCTTCTCTACCTAACCTCGTGAACTCTTGACTTTAAATAGCGAGTTCGACTGATATCATGACCTCACACAAACTAATATCGACCTACGGAGTGTAACAACGTACGTCTCACTAATTATTCACATGATCGTGACTGATCCCTCCGCCACCTGACCTGTATTTTTATTTTGGTTAGCACATCCGTGACCTGAACGACCGTCTGTGCAACGCCCTGGCAATCATCGAGAGCCTGAACGCACAGCTGAAGCAGACTGAGAGGGGCGTCGACGGTAGCAATATCGGGGCCCTGCTGCAGAAGGTGAGAGAGCAGATGGTCGAGGAGTTCATGAAGTACAAGAAGGACACGGAAGAGGCCGTCAACAGGACGATCGCAGAGATGCGTGAGAGGCTGGAGCTGCGTGCCAAAGAGAAGCAGGTGCTTGAGGACGAGAGGGATCGAATGGGTGGACTGCTGTCGAAGCTGCAGGGACAGATCAACGAATTGGAGGGTCAGGTCAGTCATATGTCCTTGATCTCTTTACACCACCCCAATTCATCTTACAGCGGGTACTCACTCCACCAGCGTCTTCATGATTTTACCCTGCCTGATAAAGATGATTGTTATCTCCTATCAATGCATGTATTGAACCATGATAGAGACTGAAAATGTACTGGGCACATAATATTTTAATTCCTAGACATTGAAATAGTTGCAATTTCAATGTAATAGTTGCGTCTTGTTAGCTTACTTTGCTAAACAATAATTAATTGATTGATTGATTGCCAATAACAACTGTCATCCCAATATAGAGGAATAAGCTAACAATGCCTAACAGGACAGGTGAATAAGATAACAGGCTATCAATGCATTGAGAAACAGGTAAGTTATTCTGCAACTGTTATTCCAGGTAATCAGCGTTAAGTCCTGACAATTATGTATTTATATTTGGATTGATTCATAACTCGTCATTCTTTGTTTATACCTTATTCTTATGTTTATGGACCTGTAATTTTCACATTACACAACAAATGTTGCTTTTCAGGTAAAATGACTTAACACAATAGCACATCTAATATTTTTATAAATTATTTTAAATTTTTTGCATTTCTAATCGGATTCTTTGATTTGTTTCCCAATTAAATATACATTTTCTTTTGTTTTGAATTTAAACTTAGTCGAGGCAGCACTTCTGAGTGTAGGCCTACTCTTCGCAAAGAGGCTCTAAATGAATATACGGGAATAGATTCACGTTACTTATTCACTTATTCACCGATTGACTTCAGCAATTGGCTTTCTTGTTTACCTGTCAGCTGTCATCCTGTGGCCAGTGCAATCAGCAGCTCCAGTCAGCCATGGCCAACGAAAAGGCGTATGCAATGAAGTGCATCCGCGACCTGGAGCACAAACTAATGGAGGCCCAGGACACGCTGATGCAGAAGATACGCGAAGTGGCATCAGCCAGGGAGATGCAGACGACCTTGAGAGCAGAGATCGAGTCCTACAAGGCCATCCTCGAATGCCAGGAGGCCAAGTAAGATGCTTGCATCTACATGTATACACATGGTTTGTTAAAAGAAGGCAGTAAGGTAGGGCTAGAAAGACAAGCAAATGGATACTCGACGCTTGAACGAGCTTCCATCAGCTATTCCATCTGCCTACTATGTGGATTTCTTTAAAATCATGCACTCGGCTAAGGCGGCTATTATTGTCGCCATTATTGGAAAAGAAATCTTTCGAATTACTTAGTTCTGGTCTAAGACATTCCACCACTAGACATTTCCTCTCGTCATTTTTCCTCGGACATTCACCTATTTTGGTAAATTCCCTGGAAATCTTCCGCTCCGATGAATATTGGATGCAAATACATGTATATTGTATTTTGTATATTCTAATTCAAATAAACATTAATTATTTTAAAGGACTGCGTTAATTTATTGTCAAATGGAGACAACACTTGTTTATCTACCAAGTCTGAGGAGAGTGTGATGAACTTCACACTATGTGCAACGCCTCTTACAGTGTTGCTATAAAGCTCTTATTCATGCATACATCTTTTATGAGGCAATTTGTATGCACGTATAAGAGCATTTATATAGCTCCCTTAAGGCAACTCACAAGAACGATGTGTGTATGTAATACTATGTATGAAAGTGTGTAGTTTTTTTCACTTCATTTGTGGATTTCTACAGCGATTCTTCGAGTCACCACTAGCCCCACATTGATTTATGTTTGCATAAATAATGCCATTTTCCTTACTTTATCTTTTTTTGTTCAGCTCATTCTTTACATTTCCTTTATTAACTTTACATAATGGCTGCACTCAATTTGGAAGTGTATTGCGCTTTGTCATCCGTGCGTGCACACATATCTGCCAATAGTTGCAATTGATAGCAATCGATGCGTTTGGAGCTGAATTGATTGAAGTCAATTAATCAGTGACCGACGCCGCCGTTGTTCCTCTGTTTAGATTGAACCAATCGTGTCAGAAGCTTCCGACAGTACAGCAGGGGAGTGGCATTCGACACCCAATCCATGTCAACCAGGGATTCCCAAGCAAGACAGGCTGTGCTGGCATTCAGACGGCCATCAACTCACCCCCCGGAGGAACCAGACCAAACACCAGTAAGAGAATTAATGCACTTCGTCTTTGCCATTTAATTGCAGTCCACCTGTATACTTTGATCATCTGACGGATCATCTGAATACTTCAATTCCTACATAGATGCAATACATAAATGGATACATATACACATAAATGGATACATATATACATACATCGTCCTTGCATGGGAGTTATCAATGGGATCTATATAAATGTTCTTATAATATATACATGCAAGTCAATAAATAAACTTAAATGTTACCTTGTTCTTATTGTGATACATTGAGTTACCTTATATTGCATAGTCCTACTGTACCTGTCTTTCTTTTTGTCTACAGACCTAACCTTATTTACCCGTTTCTTACTTCTCTCGCATCTCATGATTGTAACATTAGGCGTCTATCTGTTGTTGTCTTTCAGCTTTCGTTCCATGTCGATCTCCTCTGAGTCAGGGCAAGGTAGGCGGCGCCACAATCTTTCGTTCACTCATTTTAACAATTCAATTGCCATCACCTCAAATCCTTTACATTGTCGTTTTATACAAATTCAGTGTTGTCAACTGCTTTATTAAATTGCATTCATCTATTCTATTATTTTAACGTAATTACTCACTGAATATTATACAGGCTTGCAGCGCTGAAAACAGCCAAGTCAGCGAACCAGCTAATCTAGAGGCGCTTAGGGAGCATGTGCGGGAGCACAGCTGGAGTCCAAAGAGTCGCGGGTTCGCTTCAGACTTGGGCCATCACTTACATGTATATAGGCACCTTGAGCAAGTCATTCACTCACAATTGCTCGTGGCGCTTTGGCGTGTATACTCCGACACATATTGGGACTGTAGTCGGGACCGTCTCTGATTTTTAGGAAACTTGAAGGGACGGTATAGTATAAGAATATGTGAATAAATAAAAATAAATAAAATGTGATTGTCTTAGCTAAGGGAGATGTAGAATTGTAGATATCTGGTCAAGATCGAGTATTCAGGCAGGCAGTCAAACAGCTAGGTTAAAATTTAAACAGCCAGGAAGGTATATAACATAACATAACATAACATAACATGAGTTTTAAGTAGTTCAGAAGACATTATCTGCGTTAAACCAACTGCACAGTACAGAGAAATAGGAGGAATCATGATGCAGCTGGTTAAAACACAGTTTTTATGTTTTGAGTTAAAGAACTGTCGGAAGATTGCAAGAGGTGAAGTTTACATTAGCTTCTGTATTACTTTCAGACTCTAATGACTCTGAAGCGATGCATCTGATGCTCTGGTATCTGATGTCTGAGGATCTGCGAGCGATGAAAGAAGCTATTCCTCTGAAGTTCATTGTCATCTTCATCATCGAAATGAAAAACAAACAGAAAACGAATCGACCCTGAAGAAAAGTTCTCAAGTTTTGCAAATAGAATATCAAGTGTTAGCATTACGAAATTAATGTCTGCATTTTCTTCGTCATCTGCAGCGTCAAATATGACATCTGAGTCATCTAGGTTACAGAGGTTAATATATTCAGTCCAAAGAACCATCTATAACGCTCCTGTCTGAAGGCTGTTACTTGAATCCCATTTTGTAATACTAAACTACCAATCATTCTTAGTCCAATTTTACGACGAAGTTGAGGTTTAAGGTTAAGGGAAAATTGCAGGAAATAAAGGAAGTAGTCAATTAGATGCCTACTCGTGAGCAATCAGAGAAAAATCGGTAGGTGAAGCGAAAGATGAGAGGAAGAGCGAGGGATAATTGCACTGGGAACACCAGAGAAGAAATTAAGAACAGAATGAAGCAGGAAAGACTCATTCTATCATTTAATGTGAACTTTATTTTATGCGTTAACCTTGTTAGTTGTAACATCGTGATATCAAGCAATAACAAGATGAACACCAATGCCTTGTATTTGCTTCTTCAACAGAAACTTTGGCAATAACAAAAAATTAAGACAGTAATAATGCACAGAAATGATAATTAGGCCTAAATCAATAACGAAAACAGATTTAAAAGCACGTTTGTGACGCTGAGGGCAGAGGTATTCACACATAACTATGTTCTCCATCTCGACCTCCAGTGTCCTCCACTTTCTTCCTTATGAATAGGGTACATGCTTCTTATTCTAAAGTGATTCAGCTCTTTGGAATGCAACGCCAGATAAATTCCGTCGCTCATTCAATTTTCATGTCTTCTTTCTCGTAACAGCTATAGTCTATAATTTTATGCAGAAAACAAACTCAACTTATCGATCTATCATCATTATATGATCTTAATTCCATTCCTGCAGCATTCCATGCCAATTGGCATTAGCAGTTTTCACTGTAGCAGCATACTGTGTTGTTGACTCCACCCCTCCCTAAATTCTTACCCGCCACTTAAATTGATGAAACAAACTGGAGGTTGCTGATTCAATTCGATCTTCTTGATGTCCCTTTATGTGAAACCGAGAAAAATCATATGTCTGACTCACAGTCTGAGTTTCTCTATGCATACAAAATAATACACACGACTCTTAATAGGCCTAAGGCTACATTATTCTGCTCTTCTATAAATTTAATCTCATAATTACTACATCCAGTATAGCTTTGTCTTTACATTATTTAACGGTATCTAATAGATTTCCAGTTTGATTGAGTTCGACTGTAATTTATCCGAGATACCACGTGACAGGAATCTGGAAGTAAGCGATAATGAGTCTGCAGAAGAAAAGATTTGCCAAATGACAGTGACAGTCTATGACTGCAACTTCCGTATAACGTGATCTTCAAAATTACCCTCTACTTGACCTTCAATTTCTTTGTATCGCACTCCTTCGAGAGGCAATCGCAATCGTAACGCTCTGAAGATTAAGTTCAGGTTACGAGTCTTTCACGAGTGCTGCAGGCCTGCAGCCTGTCCGAGATCTCAATCGAAGGGAAACGTTCGGATGCTAGAGGAAACGGAGCTACAGGAACTGAACGTACCTCCGTCAGTTAAGTCTAATTGATTCGAGTGAATACATATATATACTATAGTATAGGCAACAGATTAGAACAGTGAGAGGTCTCAGAAAATCTCGCTGTAGGTCTCAAATGTGATATAAATGACTTTAGGTTAATCTTCTATCATAATAATTATTATGAGTAATAATTTGAGTGAAGACACGACGTATGCATAATATCCAGTTGTTACATATTCATTACCGGTACAAAAGATCAAACTTATCAACGTGCTACATCGTGCTTACTGTTCCTAGCACTCGTCATGCAGTGCAAATAGGCGGACGGTAATTTATCTCATCATAGTACACAGCGTGGGCTGCTGGTATTGCCCCCCGACGAAATTATGCCCCTATAAATGTCCTATCGTGACTAACTTAAAACACTCGACCCTCCTCCTCCTCAAAATGCTTCTCGTTTGCAAAGCAAATGCTGATATCACGCGGTCATCTGAAAAGTATGCCAGCTTAAAGATAAGGTCAAGTGTGCTGCTTGGCGGTGTTGTAGACCTACTGCCAAATTACAACTATGCAGATCGCAGAAAAGATATCATTAAATTTTTGTAAAGTCCAGAACATGATAGTTGACGTCAAGTATTGGTTATAATAAGATTACTTCAGGTTATATCAAGTGTTTTGCTGGCAAGTGATGTCAAGTGTGTAAAGCATAACGTTGGCCGTGTTACTGACAGATAATTCTGTATGTTCTACACATCGTTGACTTTGCGCGTCGTTTATTCATCGTAGCATAGTATATAAGAAAGTGTCAAGGACGAGGTCTGTGCTGCTACTGGCAGAGAAGATCAAGTATGCTGTTGGCAGTACTCAAGAGTCCTGCGTCGGACGTATCGATGATGGCGAACGAGTACTTGCTGGGCGGTTGCGACGAGATGCCATCTACTTCCATGAGATTCATTCCGTCCTGGTCTTCGATCCCAACTCCTATGACGGTTATTCCGTTCTGCTGGACCAGTTGAGCTTTCGGAATCGTCTGATCGGCGTTGATGTTCGAAAAGCCGTCCGTGAGAACGATGGCGTAGCTGGCCACCCCCTGTCGGTCCCCGTTGGCGGCAGTGAACATGCTGAGCCGAAGCAGGTCCATGGCCGCCTGCGTGTTCGTGTGGCCAGACACCTGGGCGAATGCTACGGCGTTGAGAACGCTCGTCTTGTCCGAGTATCCGTTCAGGTAGAAGCCAACGGTCGGCTGGTCCGAGAAGGTCATGACCCCGACGCGACTCCGGCCACCGGCGAAGTTGAGGCCTTGAACGATGAGTTTGGTCAGGCTAAGCGAGACCTCGAAGGAGTCCTCGAGCGATCCAGAACCGTCCAGTACGAAGACAACATCCAACTGCTTTGTACAGACTGTCGAGGAAGAACAGAACTAATGTTATTGTGGACTTATGTCCTACAAATTATATTTTCGTATTACTCGTAAAATGCAGAAGAAGGAGGACGACGACAAAGATTAAATTAAAGCAGAAGAAGATCAGTATCTGAGCCATGCAAAAACGTAATATAGGCGTATGAAAACGCACAAGTTGAATGAAAAATTATATAGGAGTGATTTAAAAACATGCTAAATGTATGATGCTAGTATAGAAATGGGTGACGTTCAATTGTGTATGGCTTCTAAGAATAGTGATTATATACCACATAGTGATTATACCTCTTTCGCAATTGATGCCTGTGTAGCGGTCTCCACAATTGCATACGTATCTTCCCAAATCTTTGTTGCATGTTCCACCGTTCTGACATGGACTGCTCGAACATTCGTTGGTACCTGACGCCATAATATATGAAGATAAGCTTACAACATGCTTAAAAATTACTCTTATAATAACATCAATTGTATCATTTCTCTTCTGTCATAATATTATTCTTTCAAATTTATAAGACTGACGTCGGTATTATTTTAAATTATCTGATAAGCGAAAGTGAAGGATTAAAACCAAGCTAGTGTCTGTCGACAGGCATGATTCAGCACCAAATTCAGAATTGGCGAAGTATTAATCTGTAAACGTTGGCAGAGCCCCTTGCTCAAAACGTCACCAGAATGTCTTACAGACAATGCGAACAGCATACGTTTAAATTACATGATAACAATTGCAGTATTTAAGTTGAAACTATATATATTGTTCAGGCCTCTGCAAATGCAGATTAGGACCTGGTATGATGCTATAGGAATAGCAATTAAACGTCGTTCAAAATCGACTGATATTTTTAGGTATGGTAACTTACTATCGCAGAGGGCATTTTGAAAGGCGCTTTGAATGGTGGAGAGACCGTTGAAGGAGTTGATATTGAAGAGGTTATAGGCGTAGGGATCGCTGACAACTCCCTTCAGTTCAAGGGTCGGTCCACTTGGCATGATGGTCACAGCCAGGATGTGGATCCCGCTGTTCTTCGCCAGGACAGCAGACGGAAGCGTGTCCTGCTGGTTGACCGTTGACACTCCGTCAGTGAGGATGAGAGCGTAGTTGGGAGCTCCGGGACGGTCCCCACTTCCAGGCGTGAACATCTGCGAGGTCATCTTCCTCAAGGCATCCGAGGTATTGGTACGACCCGCGGTGTAGGGTAGACCGTCGACGGCACTCAGTATGTCTCCCTTGCGCTGGTAGGTGTTCAGCTGGAATCGGATCGTCGCCTGATCGGAGAAGGTGGCCAGACCGACGCGGGTGTTGTCTGGACCGATCTGCAGCTGGCTGATGAGGTTGTGAGTGAAGCTGAGCATCATTGGAAAGCGGTTCTCGCGGATGCTGCCCGAAGAGTCGATGAGGACGACGAGATCGAAGCGACTGTCGCACGCTGAAGATTTACATTTAACAGCCAATCAATCAGTGCTTCAAGTGATTTTCAGCCAGAACTCGTTGCCAAATCGCCGACTACTGCATGGCGACAGTTAAGATAAATTGAAACATACATTAGCCCTTCGTTTCCTGTGTATCAATTAATTTTGCTCGTATACGGCCATTTAGTCGAGAAATTCAGACAATAAACTGTACTATAGGCCTACAGTATGACTCAGCTATTCTTAGGTATAATCAGTATCAATTTGATGAGAATATGAATGTCCTCAGACTAGCGGGACAGTCCTCCGTTGGTTGCAGATAGGCCTACGTATGCTGGTTGGGCGTCTGTTAGGGTGAGGGTCGGTGTTAGGGTTAAAGTTCGTAGGGTAAAGTGTAGTTTGTGCTGGATCATGCGCCACACAAGTAACACGCACAACAGGTTGAGCCACCACCACCCCGATATTACAAGTTTCCCAATATTTGAATATGTTCTAGTCAAGTAGTTACTTGTTACTTAAATATTGTCATAACCGCAGATAGAGTGTGAACTGTGTGATATAATTATTGTAATACATTTATTTACCGACCTTGCTCGCAGTTGGTCCCACTGTTACCAGTTGTACAACGGCAGAAATATCCATTGATGTCATCGACGCAAGTTCCTCCGCTAAGACAAGGTGCACTGGTACATTCGTTGATTGCTGAGACAAATATGATATCAATTTTAACAGCTACAATAGTCCATCAAAGCACGCTAGCATCAATTGTTCCTTCATCCGAGGTGCAATGAGCTTAGTCGAAATGGACTCGAAGACTCAGGAACAATGTCTGTCTAGACTGTATGCACCGACTGCAATCTATATCTTCTGGTTTCTTTGACCTATAGATCAGTTAGATCTGTGCCAACGGTTCACTTGAAGCGAGCCTCTGAAGCATCTGAGCATCTGAAGTGATCAGCTGCCTTGTGCAATGCAATAATGGCGCTATAGAATGGATTGGAACAGATCGGATTAGATCACAGAAGATCAAACTAGACAAGAACAATTCAGAATAATTATATAAGTGAGGATCAGAATAGATAAGAATAAATCAGAATGGATGTGATCAGAATATGGATCCGAGCAGATTAGAATATATCAGAGCAAGCAGAGCAGCTCATGATATATTTAAGCACAGCGGCATAGAGCAGAATCGCTCAGACGAGATCTGATAACGCATAGGACTGAAATAGAATTGAGTTCCTCCTCACTGTTGCAAGCAGACATCGTGAGTAGATCTAGAATGGAAGTGAGGTTATTCAACTGGTCGACGTAGATGACGTTCGCTGAACTTGGATCAGAAGCGATGCCAGCCAACTCCGTCCTATACGCTGGGTTCTGTCAAGTGACAAAGCAATAATCACTATAACAATACCAGCACCAGCCGAAGAGATGAAGAAAATTAGAAATTATAACAATGACTGTGACTGATGACTATGATGACGATGGTGCTGCTGCTGATGATGATGACGACATGGATGACGAATAAGGACAATACAAGAGACATTTGACAGCACTGGTCTAAAGCATTGAGTAAAGCATTGATTGAAAATATTATTTGAAATTAATAATTGAAACGTGGCTGGAGAAAGGTTGAAGCACCAAGTGGTTACATACATAGTTAAGTTGTTAGATAGCTAGGCTCTTATCTAGACATTTAGGTCGATTGATAGGTAGTTAGATTGCTAGGTATTGTTGGGTAGGTCGGTTGGTAAATAGATTGGTATGTAGCCCTTACGTGTACGTTGACAGCGACTACGATCAGTTTGATCAGTTGGTCCTTGGCTCTCATAGCACTGGCGATTGTTGTCGTCGCATTGATCGATCCTCCATACGTCACGATCACTCCGATCTTGTTTGTTCCGAGGTCGCCTCTTGCTCCACTCGACGTCCAGAACATATTGTTGGTCATTGAATCGATGGCACTCGACGTGTTCCTCCAGCCACCGGTGTACAACGGACTGATTGCGTTGATGATGTCGAAGGTGTTCGTATACTGACCGAGGTAGAACTGGACGCTCGAAACGCTGGCGAAGGTCTCGAGACCGAGCTGCGTCTGGCCGGGCTGGACGCTCAAGGACTCGGCGAAGGACTTGGCGAACGGAACGACGTGCTGGTAGAAGTCGTCTGGGCTGATGAGACTCGTCGTATCGAGGGCCAGAACGACGTCAGCTGGTTGACATACTGCAGAGGAGGAAGAGACGAAGAACAATCAACTAAACGCCCAACTTTGTGATATAACGCAGTATACTACTTCAATGAGTAAGTACAGGTATTCTTGATTTTCTTCTTCCTTACTTATTTATTTACTTACGGGGTTATCACTTGTATTCTGCTCGCTCTTTGGTGGCCTGAGAATGTCAGATGAGCCGTGGTCAGTCGAGATCAGATTGGGTCAGGTCAGACTAGGTTGGGTCTGATCAAATTAGGTTGAGTGAGGTCGCACGAGATTGGGTCAGGTCAGACTAGGTTAGGTCTGATCAGATTAGGTTGAGTGAGGTGAGACGAGATTGGGTCAGGTCAGACTAGGTTGGGTCAGTTGAGATGAAATCAGATGTGATACACAAATGAAGCATTGGATAGTGTATAAGATAGTTAGAACCTCCTGCACGATTGCTCATCGTTTCATGGGTTTGATCAGAAAGTAGTGAGACGTTAAAGGTAAGGCTGGGAAGCATTGAGTACAGCTGTCACTAAAAACAGAGCTAAAATTGAACAACATATTCTGTATGTGGGGCGTGGTAGTGTAGTGGTGAAGGTCGCCGCCTTGCAACCGAAGGGTTGCAGGTTCGAATCCACCCGCCGCATAAGGACCTTTAGCACGCCTTTCACTCACAATTGCTCAAGCGCTTAGGCGTGGGAAACTCTGACACACTTGCAGGCTGTACTCAGGACAACCTCTGAGTAGTAGTGGTCTGTAAGAGGCGGTATAGAAATACACAAATACAATACAATACAATAAAAGTATGACCAGATGAAATGGTTCAAGTGAGGAATTATCAACATATATAATTTGCTTAATAATCGATCGATGTCCGGAAATAACGGTCTCGGAACTAGATCACTTTTTCGCGAACGTCCATATTACACATCATTGGGCGAACGTAATTGAAATTGTATTCACTAGGTGGCGTATAAGAGGTCGTTGATTAAAATAGCTCGTAATGTCCTACGGGTTATAGCTAATGTAGGTTGTAATTTGTGATATGGGCTCTGAAGGGAAGGTAAGGTAAGGTAAAGTAACTCGATTTGTCTATAATGGCTGTATAAATAGGATCTTGTAAGATCGTGAAATGCGCTAAATAAATTGCTACATACATATAATACTGGCATTCCTGGCAATTACTATGGGGAATTGTATGAATATGATGATGCATAATTGCATACACATGACGATGCAATTGAGTGATACTGAGACGTTGTCAGCGTCTGGATGCAAGTACTGTGACGTACCGAACTGACAGCTGGTTCCAGCAAATCCCTGTGGACAGTCGCAGTAGTATCCGTTCATCGTAGCAACGCAACGTCCACTGTTGCACGGACTAGGATCGCAGAATGACAATCCTACAAGACACAGCACAAGTTGGAATCATGATGATGATGATGATAGCGATAACGACGACGGTGGTGATGATGGTGACATCCTTATCAACACCGGAATTTTTACCATCACCTTCGTCGTCCTTGCTTTCACCATGATTATCTACAGGTTGCAGTAAAGACTTACAGTTTTCCACACGGCTCCTTTTAGAGGAACCGTGACGAGCCTTTCATCAACAACGTCAGATATTCGATTATTCTGAGAGAGGAATACTCGCCTCCTTGACAGACGGTCATCTGCAGGAAGTTAGCTGCAGTCGTCAGGTTATCGAATGAGTCCATGATGATCAGATTGTTCTCCACTGGTTCACTCGTCATGTCGTCTAGTTCGTTGATGCTCAGCCAACCCTTCACGACCATCGGCATGATCGTTATTCCCGCCAGGCGGGCCAGCATCGCCTGCTTAGAGGTAGCAGTCGAATTGCTCGAAGCTCGGTTCGTCACCACAACGATGATGTTAGGCAGGTCCGGTCGGTCTCCCATTCCTGGCACGAAGATCCGTTCACGGGCGAGGCGCAGGGCGTCGGCCAGGTTAGACATCCCAGTCGGTGTGTAGGTGATGTTGTCGACCGCCTGCTTCAGGTAGAGACGGGTGTGGTAGGCGTCGAGGTTGAACTGGACGCGGGCCTGGTCCGCGTACGTGATGACGGCGATGTTGCTATTGTCATCGGCGACGTTGATGCTGTCGATGATTCGCTTGATCAGATTCGTCTTGATCTGACTGAACTGGTAGTCGCGAATGTTCGACGATGAGTCGACTAGGAAAACGATGTCGGCGTAATTGGAACAGGCTGAAGCGAAAAGAACCGCTCAGATATACATGCACGATACAGACGACAGAAGCAGAACAGATAACAGATATCACCATTGACATAACTCAAGAGGTACTCCTTTCACCATTTATTCATTCTGGACTTTTATACAGCGCCTCTTCAAGTAACCAGAGGTGGATCTAGAAATTCAGTAAGGGGGGCCCAAAAATTTCGCAACTCATCTCCCCAAAAGTCTAATGTTACTTTGTCATCAATCAAACATTTTCTTATTTCCTTGATAAAAAAAACGTTACGGTTAAATTGGGGTAAGAATTGAAGTTAGGGTTTGGTTAAAAAGCTTATGCTCTGGCCTGGTATGACCGTAGAACTAATAGTTCGTGTCTCTCCGCAGATCGAAGCACCCGACTGTCCGGGACCAGAGATCCCAAAATAAGAGGATCACAGTCAAGGATGCAAGGGTAGACCAAAGCAGCAACGCAGTAGAAGATACACTTGTAACTGTGCGCGCGAAAGCCGTAATCTTTAGCCTGGTCTGTCCGTTACTGATCGGCTCGGTCTTTCTGTTCTATAGGACTGCCTTGGCCCAATGCCGGGCGTGTGTGTGTCCCTCCCTTCCCACCTAATTGGAATGGCCTTCCCCTCTGTATGGACAAAACCAAGGACTGGGTTTTCTCAATCGGTTTCGCGCTCTTTAAAAATGTTTTTTTTCCAGCTAGGCCTACTTTCGTGTTCAGAACACCTCTGAGGCGCTGAATAGCTATTCTGCGCACGACGCGTTTCAATATCATGCATTAGACTATAGATAAGAAAGAGTACACAATGAGTCTTTATTTTAGATAACTGACCGACTGGGATATCGCAGGCAACGGACGAGATTTCCTGTTGAATGGTGTAGAGGACGTCGTAGTTGTCCACCTGATAAACGATGGGCGTTCCATTGGAGTTGAGGCTGGCGATGCCATCCAACTCGTCAGGATCGACCTTGTTACCGACGCCGATGACGATGATCGTAATTCCCGCCCGTTTGGCGTCATTGGCGTAGGGTATGGTGAGGTTGTGGTCGTAGGTCGACTGTCCGTCGGTGATCACGACGGCGATGTTCGGGGCGCTCTTGCGGTCGCCGTTCTGCTGAGTGAACATGATGGCTCGCATCACCCAGAGGGCGCCAGAGGTGTTCGTGTTCTCGTCCTTGTACTGGATGTTGTCGATGGCGTTCGTGATCTGATCGGTCGTGTTGTACGTGTTCAGCTGGAAGTTGATCGTCGCCGCGTTGCCGAACGTCACCGAACCGAAACGGGTGTTGTAGTTTCCCACTGGGATCTGCTGGACGACGAACTTGAAGAAGGAGAGGACGCTGCCCCAGTGGTCGTATCCGATGCTACCCGATGAGTCGAGGACGAAGACGATGTCCGCCTGGCTGCAGGCGTCGTTCGTCGCGTCGACAGGGGGCGCCGCACGGACGATGGACGAGACCGACAGAACCAGAAGGAGAGGGAGGATGAAAGAGGACGTGAAGGGGGTCAGACGATCCTGTGAACCCATTATCTGATCACACAGAAGAAACAGTACACAGCACATTCAGTAACTAATTTAATAATTATTCATTCATTAATATTTATATGCCGCCTCTTCAAGACCACCACTACTCAGTCGATGTCGCGTAAACGTAAGGGCTACATAAAAATCTATTCCTCAGCAAACGACCTTCTCAACTACGTAGGCCTATACCTGTAATATCTACATAGACGTTTACATGTATGCATGCCTATGTTTATTGGAATTTATTTGAAAGCAGGAAAGTTGAATGTCTCAAATTGTATTTGATTGTTCGTATTTTGTATCTCATACGTATATTTTGTTTGTGTGTTTCCGTACATGGTATTTTAGTAGCATATTAGTAATAATACAGTAACCTATTATTATTATACCGTTAATATACTGCTATAGGTGTTTTCCGATAAGAAAGTATTCAATACGTGAATCGTAATTAGTATTCGTAATTGAAATCTCGAGATTTGTAATCCGTCTAAAAATGCAGAGTCGCCAAAATCAGTTTTATTTACAGGAGATAAGTCGAAAGAGAAGCCTAGCACCGTCCACTGATACTCAACGTAGGTCTAATATGGTGTTTTATTGCGAATACAATATTTTAATTTCTAAACACAGTAGTATCATTATTATGTATAGCTAAAAGCTATAGTTGCGAATACTTGCTCGCGCTTGAATAGCAGACTCAAAGAAGGCCTCATGAGGTTAAGTTACCTTAGGCTACCTTAAAACTTCTTTCAGTTATAAGTTTTGACTATTTCCAATTGTATCCTTACTAGGAAGAAATCAATGGACAACAACATGTAAGCCAATAATAGTTCACATGGACTCAAAATAACTTGGAAAGGCATTTTAAAAGATTTGTATAAATCCATCTGTTTTGAATTAGCAAAATCAGGGTCTGGTAAGAAAAACCACTGACAGTAAAACAGTTAAACATAAGAATAATGACGATAACTCGCCCAGTTGGACCACAGAGTTAAACGTTTTATGACTGCAACAAGTTCAAACAAACTGATTCTTAGAGTTGAATGTCTCTGCTGAAGAATTAAACATTGTACAGTGTAGTATAACAAAATGCAAATGTAGTTTGACTCCCTCCATGGGGGCTTAGAATTACAAACGACCATGATGCATGATGCACACGGCCATGTAAACATGTCAGTGCTATAATAATTTAGTTACTACAGGCTAAGCTAACGATGATGGGTGGAGAGAATCAAACGCCTTGCAGAGTCAAACAGACGAAACTCAAACTGTCTTTCTCAGCCTTCCTCTTGTTTTCGCTGCAAGCTGAGCGACATTTTCCCAGGATATCAAACAGTCGTCTGCCATTCGGACTCTCACCTTAGGCAAACACGTAGGCACACGAGCGCACCACGATTTGCATGAGGAGCCTCTAGAGAAACTTAGGCTATAGATAGACACCGGTGTGTCGGGAGAGAGGGAGGCGCGAGGGCAGACGAACAAGGGAGAGTAAAGAGCTGTGATGCTGGCGAAATACTTTTATGTAGTGTGTTTAGCGAAAGTGTTTTCGTACTGGGAAGCAATGCTTGTTCATCACCAGAAGATAATGCTGGTGTGTTGGTTTCTAAAGCGTATAGGCATAATTTTATGATCATTCGATGCCATCACTCGGTTCCGGGATTTGGGTGATTATATGGGTGGCTGAAATAAGTGATAAGATTGGATGCAAACATGAAAGTTGGCGAAGGAATTTGGATGATTGATTTGACATGATTTCAGCAGATTTTAAATGTTATACTAGACTTCAACCTGCCGAAATAAATTTCAAGACTGAAACATAGACTGAAACTTGATCCATGCAGTTGCCTAAGTCAAACAAGATTTAAATGTGTATGTTAATAAAACTGTTGAATTTCTCAAAGAGGTGCGTCATGGAGATCAATCTTGAGGCTGTATGTCAATTAAAGTCCCATAAAAAGGCAGGATTCTTGTCCCTTTGTATGTGAAATAAAATCCGTGGAGAGAGAAAAACTACAATAATTGGCTTCGATTGGCAATATTTACAAGCGACTTGCCGATCTGTTGCAAAATCGTTGTCAAAATTAATAAAGTCAGATATATCTTCATCTCTCGTAATCGAAATGACAAGAAGTAGAACACAGCGATTACACGTTCTTCTGCTGTGTCATCAGCGTAGAAAGACTGAGGACGACATTCGTTCAGAAATCCAGTGTTGATATTCTGACTTAGATAAAGCCAGCCTCATTGCTCTCCATTGCTGATGTTGTAGGCAACACACTCACCTTGCTCACCAACCAAGAGGTTGTCAATAGACAGACCATCTTACGAGATGCTCACTGAATACTATTACATCCTGGTCATGTGAAGGAAGAGAGAGTAGATGACACCGCCTGTGACGGTGTATTATTCTGTAACTTATGGAATATGGGTTCGGTACATGGAAGAGATAGATTGCTATAGGAGGCATGCAAGTATGAAGTGTTAGTGTACAACTGTACATGTAAACATAAATGCAGGCCCTTCATCTAGCTGGAATACAGTTTTGTGGCTCTAGATTACCACATATATAGTGTCCTCTAAATTTAAAGATCCCATTAAGAACAGAAATGTTCTTCGCTCAAATTTTAAACTCGATCCGCGATAATCGGCTCTAATTCGTCGCGTAATCGGCTCCCGATTACTCGAGGAATGAATCTTCTGGTTTTGCAGCTCGCTTCTGTTCGTCGCTTGCCTACATTCCTTCCATCTATTTAAACCCGCCCGGCGCCCACAACTTAACCCAAAAAGTCTACAGAAAATCCTTTGTAAACCTTGTTTATTCATAAGCTGGTCAATCCGTTTTAGTGAGCCTATACTTTGTCTCTATAGGACCTACTCTTTTCCGTGAACCAATTTCTTCAAATCAATTTCTCATTAATCCGTGAGCTCCAGCTCTTCAGCCATCAACAAGCTTGATCATTTTGCTGTCAAGTCATTCATCCATTAACCAGCTTCTGCTTTCAAACTGCTTATAATTCGTTAATCCATTAGTTCAGTAACACCATGGATAGTTGGATGCATACATTTATTCACGAGGTAATCAAATTTGTCTATCCAGTCTTCCATACGCCTACGCAAGCGCACTTTCTCTTGCGACACACTTTTACCTATACAAACAACACGAGTTCATTCGCGCATTCATCCGTCGAAACACAAAGTATACCATCGACACACCCATGCCATTACACGTAGCTCCATTCAAAGACACACGTACGTTATTAGGCAGCCAACGAACCACCTCTTAGCACTCCTACAATTGTCTCCGCATTTCACGTAGGCCGTCTAAGCGACCAGACTGAGCACGACACTAGGAACGTTTTTGAGGTCGTATAAAACAAAATGGGAGCTTATAGGGCAATAATCGTAATTGAAAGTCGAAATTGTAGCGTCCACAAAGGCGAAGTGTCGGGTACCACGGGCCTATGCATGGCGGCTTAGTCAAATCATATTTTAGGCAGAAGTCAAGAATCTATCCTGTACACTATATGCCTAGCTGTTGAATTACCTGCAATGCCTCGGGTGGCCTTATAATGTACTCTGGAATGTTCCGTAAGATATAGAGGCCTCTACCGAGACACACCAATTCTGATGAGTCTTTCCAGCCATTTCAACTGCGCATACATCTAAATGCATTCTCAGAAAATACTCTGTCGTAAAACTCCAAACTGACTACAGAAGAGATTCTTCGTAAAAAAATTACTGGAATATCCAAATAATTTTAAACGTCTGAATACTCAATACTGTGATCTTCTGGTAAAAGAGGACCAAAGTGACATGTCATAAACAGTCATGGACTGTTTCTTTCCTTTGTGTAAAATCTGAGGCCTAGATGTATTGTATACGTCGATTCTGTTGGTGCGTTGATGTCTTAGAATTTTATAGGCCCAGCTGCAAGGATTCTTCGAAGAAAACTATACTCGTACGATACTTAGTGGTGTTCTCTGTGTCTCTATAACATCTGTAGAGGCCTAGTTGTAAAATAGATGAGTGCATTTGATGTTAAGTTACTGATCGAGAGGAAATGGCGAATGATTTGAAGCCCACGTGTTCTAATAGTGAATAGAAAGCGAGAGGCGAGCTGCCAAAACGAACCCCATGTTCGGTCTCTTACTTTTCTTTTGTTACGCTTCTAAAAATCTGGTTGGTCTGCTTCATGGACTTCTAAGTAAGGTCCCACATATACTGTTTGCGTGTGGTCCTGTCCAGTCATTGTTAGCACACACACACATTCTTGACCAAACCAAAAATAGATAAGGCGTCTCCGGTATATTCGTGCACGCAATAAATTCTTGTATACGTAGAGCAGCGATAGGATTAGTCAAGCTCGGGTAAGGCAAGAAAAGGTCAGACAAAGCAGAGGGCAGTTTATGATAAAATGAAGTGAGGTGATGACGTGCATTTCACTCGAATTTTAAACGCCGTCGGATCTAAAATAAACACGCGGTCAGGTTGAACCACAAAGTCAGCTCTTCACCTAGTCACACTCGCCTTCTTGCTCACTTGTTGGCTCCAGTGTGAAGAGTTGTTGCTTTTGAGCTTAAACTTTAACTGCTGAATACTGTGCTGTAATCTGCCATTAAATTGCGTTTACGATGCTGGCCTTTTTTAAAAAACGTTTTGCTCTTTAAATTGTATGAAATGTACATCTACATCTACAAGTTATATAATACTAGGACTACTAATTATACCGAAAGTCGTCACTAGTCAGGGATTAGAACAACGGATAACGCGCTGCAGGGCACGAAAAGCGTACACCATCCGGTTCACTTCAACCAACCAGGTCAACCATGGGCGCAGCCAGAAGATTCAGCTGGGGTGCTCAGTGCTCACATTGCGAAGACTGAAAGCACGAAGATGCTGAAGGCACAAAACTCATGGTGATAAGTGTTCTTTGCTAAAGGATATTTGTAGCCAGTTTGATGTGGTGACACAAAATACTGAAAAGAAGTTGAAGTTATTGGCGCTTCAACGCGAGACATTTTGTTGACCCTATTCTTAAGTTTAGATATTATAGTTAAAATGTGCCATTGGTTCTTATAGGCGGCTCTACAGAGCTTCAGAAACCACAGCAGCTCATACAAAATATATCACATTTCTCGTAGTAAATTATGGTAACCTTTATCCAAAATCCTCCCTTCTATCCCTAGGAAAAATACATCGAATTTGCGAGGATTGTATGGGTCACTTCACTTTTGGGCCTTCTTTCACCTGACGACACTACGCCTGTATAGCTTAATTTAAATGTAAAATAGATGAGTGCATTTAATGGCTGGCAACGTTTAAATTCGATCCATTTAGTAACTAGTCATGAGTAATTATATTGTGGTCTGTCAATTTGAACGTAAGAAAAGAAGATTAGTTCTCAAACTTATACGTTACAAACTTCGTGTAGGTTTAACTAAACGATCAAACCAGCATTAAAAACAATTGAATTTTTCTTAACTGTACTTAGCGTTAAACAATTCAGACTGCACAAAATAAATGTGGCTCACTTTCAAAGGAAAAGCTTGCATTAAAGACTGCCTAATAGATTTATATAGCCTCGGTAAACCTATAGTTTACCAGGTCTACCAGGTCCTTATTTCATCTTACGGTGCCCTAACTCAGGTCAATCTTAATTTTTTTTATCTTGCCCCGTCCTTATATATTAGTAGGTAACTGCACTTTATCTCACCGCAAATTGCGCTGACCTTATGGCATGACATTAATTTCTATCATACGAATGATATGATGTTTTCTTTACTTTCATATCTCCATGACGATTAGCCAGGTATTATCCCATTTGTGTTGTGTAGGCATATCAACGGGTTTAGGGCCTACCTATTTCTACGATTGATTGTGAATAAATGAGCAGAAAACTTTTCACATGCGAATCCTGTAAGTTGGTCGTGCTGTTGAATTCGCCGCACAGATTATAATCGTTCTCCCAGACTGCTTAGCCTACATGAACACTCATTTGACTGAGTGGGTCTTTAATATGTACAACGTGTACAATGTACATGTTAGGTCCATAGTTAGGCTAGACGAAGCAAGACAAAGTCACAATAGAAAGTAATGACGCTTATGCAAGCCACCGCTTCGTATAGCTAAAGATTATGCAATGTTTGGCATGACCCTCTAAGACCAGTTAGGTCTTAGCATAATGAAAGAAGGTAAATGAAGTTTAAGGTTAGGTCTGGTCTAAGAAATAAAGTAAATTGGGGTTAGTTAGTTAGTCAGGGATATCACGTGAAGTGTTTAATATCTACATAGAGGAGTTAATTCGAGAAGCAGTTGACGAAACAGAGGAAGGAATAATATTATGGGAAAACTGATAAAGGTCCTAAGGTTTGCGGGCGACCAAGCGATGCAAGCAGGAAATGTAGGTGATCTACAAAGAATGATGAATC
>JAQFXW010000084.1:0-25706 GCA_034693945.1 Dendrobaena attemsi | reverse complement strand
TGGGTGCTATAGAAATTTCATGTAACAATTACTCTAGGTGCAATAGATGATGAAATGTTCTGGTTTTTGTACAGATGTGCCTGGTAAGACTGGTGTGCCTCAGTTAGAAGATGTTGACAAGGATTACGTGCGACTCTCTTGGACAAAACCAAACTATGATGGAGGAGATAAGGTCCGCGGTTATGTCGTTGAAATGCGAGAGAAAGGAACAGACTTGTGGAAAGTTCTGAATGAAAAAACGCCCTGCAAAGAAACAAATTTTACTGGTAACTTCCTCTAGCATTGATTGCTATAGCTAATAATCATAATCTCTGATTGTGCTGGTAGCTGACCCTTGGAATGGTTATTCGATTTTGCTTCTGCATAATGCCCACATGCCATCATCAGTTTAAGATTGCATAGTACTTGTTTCCTTGCAATGTAACTGTTTACCTGTTACAAATACTGATCTTCTTGCAGTGAGATGTGCAGCTTCATCTTATACGCCATTCCAGAACATGGCTTTATGTAGGCCTAGTACCCTACAGTTTTGAATTATTCTGTGACTTTTAAGTATATTACTTGGAACAATTTCAGTTTCAAATGTAATTATTGTGTTTGCTTGACTAAACTTTCTTTAACTTGCGTATCCTCTTTCCTATCTTCTCAACTAGTCGTGTCAAGTAATTTAGTTAATTAACATATAAAAATGAGACCTTATAGTTCTACATTATCTGTCTAAACTATTAGGTTTCAGCTCCAACTTTAGTTTCCAACAAATTAAATGACAAATTTCTGTTCCTGATTATATTAGTTTAGGTTTTTCACCATATAATAGTCATTGCAATCATTATTGATTATTCTCAGTTGTAGTGTTTATTGGAAGGTGGGCACAGACAGCGCCTCCACTTAACAAAATCCTCCTCCTCAGATTTTAGAAAACTAATCAGTAGTATGCTGTAGCAGGTTCATACATCTATTTTCACCACTATAGGACCTAGCACTGTTAAGATAGGCAGGACTGAAATATGCTTTAGCCAGGCCTGTAAATGGTAGTGCATCAATGTCAGACACCTACATAATTACATAAAATGTATGGCTCAGGTTTGTTTGAATGAAATGAATTCATGTTTATTTGAATGTATTTGACTTGTAGCCGATGGACTGGAGAAAGGTCGAGAGTATGAGTTCCGTGTTCGGGCAAAGAACTTGGCCGGTTGCGGGGAGCCCAGCAACGCATCAAAGACTGTACTCACCAAGCCAAAAGCTGGTTAGTCTTGGATGCTCTGTTTACATCGCGTTGTAACACAGAAAGCATCATGACTCTACTTTGTTGTGCTGATTTTTTCTGAGTCATTGATGTTGCCTGATTCATAATCTATATTGACAGGGAACTTTTTCAAGTTTGTTATTGACTTAAATTATGATGAGACCATAGCAAGTACATAGCACATTAACTGTTAGGAACGAGTTAATTTATTTTGATTCAGGTCTGCCTGGATACCAAGATGAGTTAACTTGTCTGGATGTTGACCGCGGCTATACGCTGCACTGCAAACAATGCTACGGTGGTAACTTTAGCCTATGTCAGATTTCAACTCTGACCTTGGCTTGTCATGCTCTTTGACAGGGGTGATGAGAGTCTAATTTGCAATTGAGGTGCGTCTGCACAGGGCAGGCACTTTCACGCCAGTCGAAGTGCAGCCACGATGCCATCTTTGACCGCGAGATCTCATTGAACTTTATTGATATCCGACTTGCAATTACTGTAATCCAGTGCTGTTCAACCCCACGGCCCGCGGGCCGCATGCGACCCGCGAGCTGATTTTCTGTGGCCCACCTGAGCATGCATGTTGCCCGTGTAGAATTGTTGCAAAAGACTAACTTTGGCCTATTGGCATGGCATAGAGATGATCTTTTGCTTCATAGAGTGAATAATACTGAATATATTCATTCATTACGGTTAATTTATATAGCGCCCCTTCAAGGCAACTACTCAGAAGCGCTCCCGACTCCAGCATGAGTAAAAAGAGAAGTTTTGAGGTGAGTGTAAAAGGTGTCAGATTAGACCGGTTGCTCAGTTCTTAAGTGATACCAGCGGCTGTATTGTACTTTTGACGCGCTGAAGCCATGTCGTCATTATGCTTATGACGTATGACATTATGCTTAGGGCCTACTACTAGAACTTTGATTACAGCAGTGCCGTCCAACCTTTTTAGTATCGCGGACCACAAAATGACTATACTTAAAGTCGCGAGCCACACCGTCTGTGACCAAAAAACTGAAAATATTCTAAAAGTGCACCTAAGAAAACTGGTTACCTTTACTATCTTAGTCATTGCTCATATCATCAGCTAAAAGCACCTCTATAAGTGCCCCTAAATTACTTGACGACCTTTTCACACATATTACCTGTGCAACCTTTGCAGCTCTACTTCTGCTGCCCCAGGCGGGCGCTCTCTCCGTTCCACTGCGGGAGGCTCGCTGGTTGTCCCTTTTGCTCGCACAGCCACTAGACAGAAAGCGTGCCTTTTCGGTCGTTGGTTCCTCACTTTGGAATAGGCTCCCTGTGCAACTGCGCTCACAAATGGTTCTGCGGTCAAAGTGTTCAAGTACCCAATATCGTATCATATCTAAACATTTATATAGCGCCTCTCGTATGGTAAACCATTCAGAAGCGCTTCCAGTGCGCGAGGCCCCGCGAAAAGAGAATGGTCTTGAGATGAGATAGGGAGGAGGATAGACTATCAGAAAGAATTTCAGAGCGAACATATGGAGATAGTGAATTCCACAGAGAGGGACCAATAGAATCAAAGGAGCGAGAATGAGCCATAGTTGTCCGGGTGTAGGGAACAAAAAGATCATGTCTATCGGCAGAACGAAGACAATGATCCGAGGAAGCTGAGTGAGGACGAGCAATCATGTCAACAAGGTATTTAGGAGCAAGACCCAGCTGAGCCTTGGAAAGTGGCAGTATTTTAAATTGCATGCGAGCATGGAAAGGAAGCCAATGGAGGTCTTGAAACATAAAAGTAGAAATGCCAGAGTATTTTGGGAGGCGAGCTATCAGTCTAGCAGCAATAACAAGGTACAAGAACCCTGTGTATAACTTGAATGGAATCTGATTGCAATAATAAGCGGGTATTAATGTGTAAAGTCTTCATCTAAATATAATGACTAGTGGTGCATCATGATTCCTTCTTTCATGGCTAAATTTGTGTTTCAGTTAAAGCTTCTCCGCCGGGAGGACTTTCTGTAGAAAATGCTGGGTCAAATTCCATGGCACTCACTTGGACTAAGCCATGGTCTGATGGTGGAAGCCCAATTAAAGGTTACAGGAGTTATGGATTTATACATATTCATACATACAATCATGCATCTTATGGAAGTGGCAAAATATGAAAACATTGTCATTTCCAGTGGCACATTGAACCGAAATGCCGCCAATTAATTTTTTACCTGTAGGATTTTGTAATCTGCGTGAGGATCATCAATCGTATCATTTATACAACATCGTCTCATTGGTTTATAGTCTTTCTGGATTGTACATTGTGCAATTTATCGTTTTGGCTAAACACCTTCATTAAATAAGGGATACCGATAACACATTGGCATGAAAAGCTCAAGATCTAACTAAGATCAAGTCATGTAACCTCCCTGGTAAAATCCAACCTCATTTTACCAGGTGCCATGGTAAAATGAAATGCTTTGAAATGTTATATATGTACTAATTATATGATCATCATCCAAAAAAGCATCAAACTTCAGCCAGAGGTCGATCACAGGAAAGAATTCCAATATTTTGGAGAATATAACTTCATCCCCAACAGACTTATTGTTATTTTCCAGGTTACCAGTTGGAGAAGAGGAATCCTGGTGGCCAGTGGGAGAAGGTCAACAGTACTCCAATCTTTGGAGAGTCTGCCACTGTCTGTGACCTCGAAGAAGGTCAGGAGTATGAGTACAGGGTTGCAGCAGTCACTGAAGTCGGTGTGGGTGGATTCAGCTTTGCCACACCCCCTGTCAAAGCAGAGAGAAAGCTGTGTAAGCTATTTAGTCTTTAATAATGGATTATTTCTCTTTAATTATCAATTCATTTTCTGCATCCTGCTTAATCAAGGGAATTTTCTTATTGAATCCACTACAACATATTTTTTACAGGTGAATCAAGTTAGAGTCTAATATTGCAGTGATTCTAAACCTTTTTTTAGACTCACGGACCACTTTAAAAGATTTCGCCAGTGTCGTGGACCATCACAGAAATTTCGACCAGCGTACCTAACAATTCCTTTAAAATAATTAATGACCTTTTTCTAGTCATTCGTGGTCTAGTAGTCTAGTGGTCCTGGGACCACAGGTTGAGCATCCCTGTAATATTGGATAAAAGAGAAAGTACTGAAAGGGCCCAATCCTCACTAACAAGGGCTTCCCTAAAATTCTATTTGGATAAACATCCCTTTAGGTATTCCTGTTGGCTCTGAGTGATGACAAACCTGTGTTTAACTTTGCTTCTTTATTGATGAATTGTTGTCTTGTTCTTGTTCAATAGAAAACCATTGAATTGACTTTAAAAAAGAAGTTATGCAGTATAATTTTGTAAGAATGAATAAACTTTGATCACTGCAGCTAATAATTCTCCAGCTATTCCAGCCATCACATTTTTTCATGGTTTCTTTCTCAGGCGAACCTGCTGCACCGCAGAACCTCCAGGTCTGTGACATTCACAAGGATTTCTGCACCTTGAAATGGCTTCCACCAAGCAACAATGGAGGAGCTGACATTTTAAGTATGTCTCATACATCATCTCATGTGTTTAATTTTATGCCTGCTACAATTTAATTATAAAGTAGCTAGAGACACAGAAATACGTTGGTTGTTCTCAGAGTTGTTGTAGAAATGTTGCAACTGAAAAGTGATTGTGATAAGGTTAGACTACTGTAAAAAGTCCATTGTGTTATGGTTCTTAGGTTATCTTGTTGAAAAATGTGATGACGGAGGAATCGACTTGTGGCAGAAAGTTCCAGGCCACGTAACAAAAACTTCACATGTCGTGAAAGATCTTGAACCGGGCAAGAAGTACAAGTTTCGTGTCAAAGCAGAAAATAGAATGGGTCTTGGTGAAGCAGCTGAGACTTACAGTGCCATCTTGGCCAAGAATCCCTTTGGTAAGTTAAACACATTCAATGCAGGATTGCCAGCGTCACCTCTGATTAGGTCGTACTGGTAGAGACACTTTTAAAGTCTATCAATACAATACAATGCAATCTTTTATATTGATTGGATAGATGTTAGCTGTTAGTGGTATTTGACCTTGTGACATGTTGTACTACTATGTATTCTAATCCTTACTTCGATTATTTAGAAATGTTTTATTTGCATTATTTAATTACATTTAACAGTCAATTTTTTTATAAGAAAATAATAAATTGTTATACACAATATTTGATTGAAATCTATAAAATATCAGACACGTGAAAAGTATAGAATCATAATTAATTCAGAGTCGTTTTAGACACTTATATTATAAAATGTATTATGACAGATTATAGTTATATTGTAATTATTATTTTAATATTATATACTTAACTCTTGTCCCTTACATTGCATATGCATGAGTTTATGGTTGATGGATTGCACTTTTCATTAACTCAATCAATCAGTGAAATAACGCAAATTTATCTTGAATAGATGCACCGGGTGAACCAAAGGACGTAGAAATTAGCAAGTATGATAGCAGCTCGGTAACACTGACATGGAAGCCACCAAATGATGATGGAGGAAACCCAATACAAGGTACCATGTTTTCATTATGGTGAATTTCACTAGAGCATAGACATAGCTAATCAACTGATTATCTGATTATGTTGAGCAAGTCAGCCAAAATTGTTTGTAATTAAATACACGAAAGAGGACAATGAAACTAGTTAACAAGTCAAAAGCATTGTATTGCATTTCTAAAAATGAATGGGCTTAATATACTGTGGTTACTTACATCAACATTGCATCTGATATCCAAGCCAATGTTGGAATTGCCAATCGATGAAGAATCGGTGAGAGGCTTAAAGCAGTCATAGAGCTACTTCAGCAATAGCAGACTTTAATGTGAGACAGAGTATAATATGCAGATGTAACTAGAGAGACTAAGCAGTTGTTAGCTGGATGTGCATGGCATATTTATAAACTATTCATTTTAGTGTTGTCTTATCTCGATATAGGGTACATCATAGAGAAATGCTCAGCAAAGGTGCTGAGTCAGTGGATACCTGTTAACTCTGTGCCAATCAACGTAACCGTGGTTACGGTGCCAAATCTGGTTGAAGACAGCGAATGGGAGTTCCGAGTGGTGGCTGTGAATGACGCTGGATCGGGCAAACCGAGTAGATCAACTGGTCTACACAGAGTCAGAAATCCTGTCTGTAAGTTGGATACATATCCTGGTGTCTGTTGTGTACGCTTGGCTCTGTGATGCAGAGTCTACTTTTGTCATTGTTGTATTTATTGTGTTAAAAACTTTTGTTATATGGTGCCTCTTGTAGTCTACATTTAATGCCGACATGGAGTTGGCACACTGAAGTACCTCATTTGACCATGACACCTAGCTAAACAGAGCAGACCGTAGGGCCTGCCTTTGGGAGGTTGCAGGAAGCGATCTCGGATCTTGTACCAGAGTGTTACCATTCAATCCAACCCCCACCCCATCCAAACCCAAAAAATTCAGCTGGGGATTTATCATTTATTCATTCATTCATTCATCTATGGTGTGTGGATGATTGTTTCAGTTGAGGCTGGAGCTCCTGGCGGGCCAAGGGTGGACAGTGTAACTCAGAACTCTGTAACGATTTGCTGGGACAAACCAAAACACGATGGCGGAGGCAAAATCTTTGGCTATGTGGTCGAGTTCAAGCCGAAAGGTGGTAAGTGGACGGAGTCAACAGCCACTCCAATCAAAGACAACGATTTCACAGTCTCGCACCTGAAGGAGGGACAGGAGTACGAGTTTCGAGTGAGAGCAGTCAACGATGCTGGTCCCGGAATTCCGACTGCTTCAACGGAACCAGTTGTACCGCAGAAGCCTCAAGGTATCGTTATAAGAATGGTGTGCTTGAGCTGAATGCTATCAGACAGAGTGACTCTCGTCTTATTATCTTGTACATCTTGTAATCTAAGAAGCGTCTCTAGTTCAAGACATGTTCCAAGTTTGCTTCTTGTAAACATGTTTTCGAGCAGGCTGAAGAAGTCTTCTGTAACTCTCTTGCAACCTCACACTCAGGATTTGCAACTGTTTACTACATAATATAGACAACGTTCTGTGTATTTTAACGCAATTTGTCTTTGGAACCTGTCAAAGGTGTTGATGCTGCATGTGCAGTTGTGCACATGCTGAAGTATAAGAACCATGACTTTTGTCCATTGCTCCAAGTACAATGCAGATCATGTATTTTATCATATTCTCTTTTTGATTCTTTTCTATAGAGAAACCCAGCATAGACATAGGTAAGGTCAGAGATATTCGAGTGAAGGCCGGACAGGAGATCCGGATATGTATTCCAATCAGAGGATGGCCTACTCCAACTGTAACCTGGGAACAAAATGGACGTGAACTGAACAAAGGACCAAAGACCATCATTCAGGTCGGTCTGAGTTTTGAGACGGACCTTGATAAGGCCTTCTGTACAGTAATTTAAAAATGAATTTCTGTTGTACCTTCTATAAAGGGTTGTCTTATAGTTTTGATACCTCGTGGTAATTATATAGCACCCCTTCAAGAACACTACTCAGAGGCACTCCCAAACCAGCCCCGGCGACAGAGCACAGTCTCTTAAGACTCTTAAGACTGTGCTCTTTTGCTGGGGCTGGTTTGGGAGTGCCTCTGAGTAGTGTTCTTGAAAAGGCGCTACATAAATGTGTGAATAAATGAAAATAAAATAAAATAAAATTTGTTATCCTTTGAACATCGTGCCTTGATAATTACTATAATCTACTCCACGTAATTTTCATTAACCCTGGAGAATTTGTGTTCTGTAAAACATCTGCAGTTGTTGATTGTAGGATAGTTTTTCCTGTCTCTGTATTATGTTTTCCAATCATCTGATTGTAGCAATGAAGTTGTATAACTTTTGTAAGACTTTCTTAGGTGCTCATAGTCTTATTGGAAAAGTGTGTATCTATAAATACAGCACTGTACTTATTGACCAGAACAGTTAACTTTAAAGATAAGAACATTCTATGAATTCCTTATAGTTTCCTATTGTTTTTGTTATAATATTACACCATTCAGAGGTTTGTCAGTTAGTTTAATCCTGGGATGCCAGACTCGGTCTTCTAATCAATTGCACTGGAATCATCAGGAATCACTTTAAATAATATATAAAGGCATATGCGTAATCTCGTGGAATTCCTGGGAAGCATCGTCAAAATTGCCAACCAAATCTGAAAATATAGAAGAAACCAATGTGTTCTAAATTATATACATTTCTTAATAAAAGGGACACAGACCATGTGAATTGGCCATAATAGATGTAATTCTTTACATGGTTTGAAAGTAATTTCTGTCACTTGTACAATGTAGGCAACGGAAAAGGAGATTCTTCTACTAATAAAGGAGTCAGAACGAAAGGACTCTGGAGCTTACTCTGTTTTGGTCAAGAATTCTGCTGGAAAAGTTGATGCACTCATCAATGTTACAGTCCTGGGTATGTCATCAACATTTACATGCTAAAGAATCAACAACAGTGTCAATTAGCATAGCAGTTTGTTGGTTAACGGACGAGATATTGCGTGAGAAGGACTAAGCAACTGGAATAAAACAGTTATGCCGATGCAGGAAAGTGTAAAAGTAAAAATTATAACATTTCCAGTACCTTAGAAAATATTTTAGCCTAGATATAGATATGGGTGTTGACCAAATAGCCATGTCTTACATCTGAGCACTTACAAAGTTAATTAACACATTGTTCTAGGTGTTTATCTTAGACTTCAGATTTAGATTTACTTACCTTGCGTGTGTAATAAGTTCATCTAATAATTAATTATGTAGTATACAATATATATTGTCTAGATAATTTTTTTATAGACCTGCACTTAACTTTTTGTTGACAGTACATTGTATATAAGCAAAATTAGCAAGTTATATGGCTTTTTCTAATGAAGACTTAAATGGGCAAAATTGGGTCTTTTGGATAGCTGCCTCGTGTGCCTTAATATGTAACTCCAAGCATTTGCTCTGACAGTTGGGTCATGTGAAGTATCGTGGAAGTCACCTTGTCACCTTGTGCTGTCAGTTCTTTGAACTCTAGCGACCCACGATGAAGCTTTGTGAGATTAATTATTACCAACACTAAACAACAGTATTATTATTACTTCGTGGAAGTAGCTGTTGTTAATACAATTTCATTTTTCCAGATAAACCCTCTTCTCCGTGCGGTCCCCTTGAAGTCCTTGACACATCACCATCTGCTATCACTCTCCAGTGGAAGGCTCCACAAGACAACGGTGGCTCGCCAATACAGCACTATCGAATGGAAAAGAGGGCCAAGGGTTCCAACAGGTGGCAGAAGATTCCAGGGAAGATCTCCACAGACGAGACCCAGGCAACGGCCGCAGACTTGGATGAGGGCGGCGAATATGAATTCCGTGTCATTGCAGTGAATGAACATGGAGAAAGTGATCCACTCGTCTCTTCCGGCTGCGTCAGAGCCAAATATCCATTTGGTAAGACTGCAAAACATTGTACTTATTTGTATATTACATTCATAGCATATTATTTTATGCTTCTTCAAGACAAATCATGTACATTACATAATGATATATTGTTATGGAGTGGAGAATAGAGCATCGGATAACACACTGGTACGCGCTGAATTTACAATCCAAGTTCGGTTCAGGAAAGACTCCTCAGGTTGACTCATCCTTCACTTGCTAGATTGCATTGTCAATTTAGATTTAGAATGTATCAGGCGCCTTGCATAACTGCCAAAGGTTAAATTCAACTCCTGTAATAACCTGTATCGTTCGTTCATACTTTGTTATCATACTGTGTTCTTGTCAATATGAGTTTAATCAACGAGATTAGTATTATTACTGTAGTGAAATTATTCAATTCAATTCAATTCAATATTCTTTATTGCTACCAGCAACAGCAAAACATAACATAAAGCAATATAGCAGCTGCCAATGGCAGAAATAAACAGTTGCAGTCACAACAGGATACCCCAGAAGTGATCGGTGATCCCGCTAGAAGGGATCGGTGATCCTTATTAATTGACTGAAGTAATTGATAAAATATTAATTAAGTAAAATATTAATTAAGAAACATGAAATGTTTGTGTAAGGCTTAAATTAAGATTTGCTTTCTTCATTTCAAGCAGATGTTTGGAATAATTTTGTCGCTAAATCCCAATGATTTATCCCATAATCTCGGCTCTGAATTTCATTTGGGATATTTCAAGTTACTGCATAAAGCAAATTGTAACTCTATGATTGGAAAATGTTTCATGAAGCAAACATACTGAATGTGTGAGGTAAGACTATAACAGAACAAGCGGGCCTGGTTTACATATTCATGCAGTCAACGATCGCAAAGCAACGATGGCGAAGTGACGTGACATGACATGAGGTAAGACTAAAATATTAATATGACATTGATGTTGTCCTTTAGATGTTCCTGGAAAAACTGGAATACCAGAATGCATAGCTACCACGGAAGACTCGTTAACATTGCTGTGGCAGCCACCTGTGAAAGATGGAGGCAGACCATTGCAAGGATACATTCTGGAGAAGAGAGAACAGGGAATGAAGAAATGGACCAGGTATGCAGCGTACATAGGAACTGACAATTGAGTTGTAACAAGTAAAGTATGACACTGAACTATCACTGTGAGGGCAGTAGATATGCAATAACACTGTGAGAAATGCAATAGCACTGTGAGAAATGCAATAACACTGTGAGAAATGCAATAGCACTGTGAGAAAAGCAATAACACTGTGAGAAAAGCAATAACACACACTGTGAGAAAAGCAATAACACTGTGAGAAATACAATAACACTTTGAGAAATGCATACAAAACAATGTGATAAATTCAATAACACTGTTAGAAATGCAATGATGCTGTGAGAAATTCAATAACACTGAGAAATGCAATAACACTGTTTGTGAAGCCACCGTTATAACCCAGAGTAATTTTAACTTTTAGCTGATGGAATAATTGTCTCTCTTATTTTGGACTTGACGAATTTCGTAAGATATTTTACTTTTCATGATGTACGAGTTTTCTTTTCGTTTTAGGATAAATGAATTAATTCCAAATACGCCGTTCACAGTGAAAAGTCTGCTTGAGGGCCGGCCATATGAATTCCGTGTGGCCGCTATCAATGATGCTGGAGTTGGTGCTTTTACAGAGACAAAGGGAGCCATTCAGCCAGAAGCACCAGCCTGTAAGTTCCATTTTATCTCTAGTTGTTTGTTTAATGTTGGTTTGTGGTCATCTTGTTTCTTAGTTTGTAGCATTCTGTTGTAAGGGCATTGTCTCTGAAATAATCAGCCCTCTGAATTCTGCCACTTTTTGGTTTCTCCGTCATCAATGCCTACCACTCGCCATCGTCTGCCTCAGCCTCCTCTACCTATTACCACTCAAACTTTCCTCTCAAAAGTGAAATCTCACATCTGTAGTAACTCGTAAACCAACTTCGCTACTCCAGTTCTGAATGACACTTGCCTCTGAATGACACCTGCCTTGACATCACGGCTGTGCCTCCTCTGACCCTCTGGCAACCAGACTGGACCACCTTGGACTTCCCTTTGGATAGTCCGTCTGACTCGATGCAGCACTCATGAGTAAAGTTGTACCCTGCCTTTGACTTTTGTGTAGTGCTTAGATGTTTTGAGATCGTGATTACAATTACAATTACAGTTGTTAAGGTTTCGGCATTTAGAAGTGTACAAGGTTTAGAAGTTGGTTTGTACTGAGTTTCATAGTTGAAATAGCTTGCAACAATATATCCTGATAGGCTAGAGTCCCAAATGCTGCATTAATTTAATTACATCAATTAGGTAGGCATAGGTGCTAATACTGCTAAATGAAGGTAACGAATATAGTGTTTCATTGTATTGAAGACCATATAGTGCCTCTCGAAGACCATATAGTGCCTCTCGTTGTATGAGCTTCCGGAGGAGATCCCGACCGCAGCTCTGAAATTGAGTCGGATTTAACAAACCAAAGTGCCTGAATTCATTCGTTCATTCGAACATTTATATAGCGCCCTTTCAAGAAGACTATTGAGAGGCGCTGAGCGATACTATATCCCTTGGAAAAAGAAAGCTGAGTTTACCTTTGAGTGCTTATGGAACTCGATCTTAGGTCTTGTATGCTTTGTGTGTTATCAATTATACTAACCCCTCACATGTGACAATAAGAGTTGACTTTTCAAATTTTTGCTCCACTTGTGATTGCTGTTTTTAAGGTGCACCTAAGTTCAGGCTGGAAATGCTGGCCAGAGACATTACTGCTGTGGCTGGGGAACCATTCAGAATTAAGATACCTTTTCGAGGCCGACCGCTTCCTTCAGCCAAGTGGTTCAATGTGAGCATTTTCTTCAATCTAACCTGTTGTCAAGTTTCCTGATCGGATCAACTTTTGTTGTCAGCCTCTCAGGTTTTCTGCAGTCGTTAGCATGCAGGACTGCCAGTCAAAAGTTCAAAGGTTCAAATGACAAATGCCCACCGGGGAACTTTTAAGATTTCTGCTTCATCTGCACCCACTGGCCATGTTATCGATAATTTTGTTAATGATATATTCTGACAATTCAATATCTTTAATCATGTATTCAAATATTATGAGTGCTATATAATGTTCGTCGCTTGGCATTCCTGTTGTTCTGACTGTCTCACCTGTGTTGCAAAGATATGTCAGGTCTATGCAAGTTGACCGCTTTTCAGGGCAATGCACAGATTTCTGACAGCAGTTGTAGGATGCCACGGATATCATTTCCTATCAATATGACTTCATCTTTTTAAAATGTCACATTAGCTTATCACGGCATATTACTGTTTTCATTACTTTTATTACTAACACTGGTATTGTTACTGCAGTTCCTATTGTTAGCGTGGTTGTCATTGCTGTTTACTGAGCTCTGCTTGTTAATCCTTTGAATTCGATGTCCCGCTATAGTGGTATGATTTTCCATACAGTTCTCAAGGTCTCGGGTTCAAAGGTTCAAGTTGAAACAGGAAATTTGAGACATTTTGTCTAGCTGTGTAAGACCAAAAAGTAAATCCTAAAGATTTCTTACGAGGCTTGGCTCTAGCTGCAACGCTAGCCGAGGGCTGGCTTGGCTCACCAACAATGCGGAAATACATCTTGAAGTGAATAAAACAGGTTCAATTGAAGTGAGGTAACCTAACCTGACCTTGATTCTATTTGTGTCAGGGCAATGCAGAGATTTCTGAGAGTGATCGGATCAAGCTCTTCAGCGATGAGCATGAAGTCAACTTAGTATGTAAGGAAGCACAGAAGTCGGACGAGGGTCGCTACTCTATAATCATCACAAATCCAAAAGGATCTGACAAAGCGCAGATCAATATCATTGTGCTGGATAAACCATCTGCTCCTCAGGGTCCAATCGATGTCTCCAAGGTCACCCCGGAATCCTGCCGATTGACCTGGAAACCTCCAAAAGTGAGTTTTGACTTTTGTAATAATAATTATATTTTTAAGCTTCAATCTATTAAGCGCCTCTTAGAGTAACCTCAACAGTGGCGCTCCCGACCTAGAGATAGATGGATGCACTACTGATGAGCTCTGACTTTGTATTTCTGGATCATATACCAAGGCTATTTGATATTTTGATAGAACACTTGTTAAAGAAAATTGTTTCCTTTGTACACCAATACACTTCATTATTATACAGTGCATGTTGAAATGATTGTTGACTATTATTAATCCTGTAAACTGTAATTCAATACAGCACATAAATTCTAACTTGGTGTCACCAATCAATGTAGTAACTGGTGAAATTTGTGAATTTGTAACTGGTGCTACTAGTTACTTTCCATTCTGTTCAAAGCTATAATTATTTTTGAATGTAAGAGCCTAATTTGTAGCTGCTACCATTTTCTTAGCATTGGACTAAGTGCCATAGTTACCAGAAGTTGAACTAAACAACTGCCTAAGTTACCGTGTACTTATAAAACTTTCCTTTTTTCGCACTTTATCGTTTAAAAGGGTGGAAACTGCTAAACGTATCTTTTTAAGGCTGATGGAGGAAAACCAGTCAGTCACTACGTGATTGAGAAAAAGGAGCGAACAGCAAGCAGATGGACTCCAGTCAGCAAGTTCTGCCGACCGACTGAATGTGATGTGGATGACCTTCAGGAGGGAGTGGCCTATGAATTTCGAGTCTCAGCTGTGAACAGCCAAGGACAAGGTCAACCGCTGACCTGCGAAAAACCAACTGTGGCTAAACATCAGTTTGGTGCGTTTTTCTTTGTTGCTACATTGTTGACCACTTGAGGAGAGCACTTTTGAGTTGAATTATTTGTGTGTAGTGCTATTTGTATTCAGTGCAGCTCGGCAACTATTATTCGGATGGTGTCTAAGGGAGAAAACTAGTTAACAAGATTTTCAAGACATACCAGTAATTCTATTTATTTATTCATATACTTCTCTACCGCCTTTTCAAGTCTACTCCCGACTACAGCCCGGAAGTGTGTCGGAGTTAACACGCTGAAGCGCCCCAAGCAATTGTGAGTAAAGGACTTGCTCAAGGTCCCTATGCAGTGGGCTCTGGTCTGAATTGAACCTTCGGACGTAAATTGATGACTATCTCATGACTCCACCAGACCACCACACTTCACAGTAATAATGTATACTTACTAATAGTGTTTTTATTATTTTATATGACCATTAACCAACTGATTGTGAACATCTAATTCATCTATTGGCTTGAAATATCTGGCTGATTTGATCCATGTAAAATTCCTTTTTTGTACTTACCTTATTCTTACTGTGTTAACTGTGTGCATTTATGCAATATTGTTGGGTATGCAAGAGGGAAGAGCTCTGGCAGAAGACAATATTGGAAATGCAGATGATGAGTGTAGTTTACAGCTGATGAATGATGATGCTCAAGAAAAGCAGTTCTAATGAATATGATGATGGTGATAAAGCTGATCATGAAAATTTTTAGGAGCAGTTTTGAGGTAGGTTGTGATTGATGTGCCATATGTTTAGGTGTCCCTGGAAAACCCGGTGTTCCTATAATCGAGGATGTGGATGAGAATTCAGCGCTGCTTTCGTGGTATACTGCTCTGGACGACGGAGGAAGTAAAGTTCTTGGATATGTGGTGGAGGTCCGGGAAAAGGGAACCAATGTGTGGAAACCACTGAATGATCAGTTCCCTTGTAGAGAAACACAATTCAGAGGTTATTTCTTGTTAATTCTGGTTACATCGTTGATTAGTGGCCCTTTTGTGTCTAGAAACTGTCTATCGTGACAAGTCTGCTCAATTGTAGCAGACGCTCTGCACATCACTTTTATGGGATTTAAATAGCTGTATTGCATGATAGAATAGAGGCTCATGTCCTGGATTGTAGCCAAGACGATTTGGTTTGAAATCTTGCAAGAGGCAAATTTGTGTCATGTTTCTTCTACATGTGAGTTTAGTGTCATCAACTATAAAAGGAGTACACTAACAGTGATAAGATCAACCAGCTAAGGAGAGGACTGGTCAGTAGTTGCCCACTGTCATATGCCAAGACTTAGAAAGTGAAATTGCCAACATTTCTTCCTTCCACTTGAGGAGAACTCAATGGAATGCTCACTTTACACAGGAAAATTTCATTGAGATAGAATAAATTGGGAGTATTTGGTGTTTTCTCACTCTCGGAGTTTTCATGTGTCTAATAATGTGAATAGTTTACAGTAGTTTATTGTCGCAAATACTACCATAGACAACCCTGTCTAGAGAGACCATGATCGTTTATGGGCTTCTCTTTTGTCTCCTTGGGGCAAAACTGTAAGATGTTTATTTCTTAATGGAAAGGTTCCTTGGTTGACAATAAAATGAATGAATTGATTGATTAACTGTTTGCCTTTCTTTTCTGCAGCTGATGGTTTGCAAAAAGGCAAAGAATATGAGTTTCGTATTCGTGGCAGGAATCTTGCTGGTGTTGGTGAGCCAAGCCAGCCCTCGGCTAGCGTTGTAGCTAGAGCCAAGCCTGGTAAGAAATCTTTAGGATTTATTCTTTATCAAATAATCATTCTCAGCCTAATATGCTATAGTCTTGCTGATGGAGTTTGATAACATGTTTGGTCTCGAATCATGAGTTGTGGTATTCGACTCTTTGTAAATTTTCTGGAAAAATTGTTTTCTCACATGAGCCACTGCCACAAGATGTGCAAATGTTGTCGGTGTTACCTAAGTGAGAAATAAAATTAATGGTGTCGCTCAAAGGTCCAATGAAAGGTATGGTCACCTCCCTTTTTTTAACTGTGAGATGTTGGAGCTGTGCATTTCTTCCCTATTTTAATGCTACAATTAGCTCTGTTGTACATTAGCTCTTTTTCTAAATGGTGGCTATAAATCTCCAAATAGATTCTCATAGCATGAAATACTGCTATGATGTCATTCCCTGACTTCTCTAACAATACATTTACTTCAGTTGTGCAAGTGATGATGAGTTGTAGTTTCATTGACTTGGATATATGAGTGTGACAACGATGATTATGAAGGTAATGTTGAGGGTGATGTTTTTGCAGTGAAGGCATCTCCACCCGGCTTTCCAAACATCGATAGAGTTGGGAAGAACTTCGTTGATCTCAGTTGGACTAAACCTCGAAGCGATGGTGGCAGCCTCATTAAAGGTATTTGGATCTTATTCCATTAGCTGAATCAGGTTTCTAGAATACGATCCTCGATATATATACTAGCTGCTCTGCTGAGTTGGAGCTTTCCTTTCTATATCGGCATTCTTGCTTGTTTTCTCAAACTCAACTTGTCCCTGTGTTTCACAGATGCATGTGCAACATTTTATATATGCTGATGAACTTGTACATTTTACAATGAACATTAATAGAGGTAACTGTGAGCTCATGATGACTTTTCTGTATAATAACACAGGTGATTGCTTCTTTAACTCTATAATGATGCTTGTGTACTAAAGTGCATGGAAAACCAATTCCTCTCAATGTTAACTATTTAAGGTATGGATCTCTAGGAATAGTTCAGCCTCTGAAAATATCATTGTGTTTTGCTGCAGATGCTAATTAGAGCTGCCAAAAAAGTCTAATTAATGCAGCATTCAGTTTTTGTTGCAATGTTTACCTATTAGAATGTTTCATTGTCATTCATGATTCAGGTTATCAAGTGGAGAAGAGAGGACCTGGAGGACTGTGGGAGAAGCTAAATGACCTCGCTCTTACAGAAAACATCACCATTCCAAATCTGACGGAAGGCCTTGAATTTGAGTTTCAAGTGGCAGCAGTCACTGACGCTGGTGTTGGTGAATTCAGCCTCAATACTTCACCTGTCAAAGTCTTTGAAAGACGAAGTTTGTACTAATGCATTCCGATTTAGTGTCGACCAAACTATTTAAATTACTGGTCCCAAATTAATTTATTTAGATATTTATATAGATATATATGTTGCAGAATTTGATTTCACATATTTAAATTACTGGTCCCAAATTAATTTCTTTCGATATTTATATAGATTTATATGTTGCAGAATTTGATTTCACATATTTTTTGCACGCGGTATGAAAAATAACTTTGTCTAGTAATTTATTTATAATTCAGGGTTTTGTTAGTATTTGCCATTGGAAGTTTTAGAACTCAGTGCTGCCTTTTCCTGCAATTTAATTGAATTTATTTATTCAAATGACATTTACGTTAACTGATCGTTACAATACTTCAGTGAATACTATTCTATCACTATTTTCATTGTCATTTCTGATACAAGTATGACGATGGAAGTCAACAGACCTTTTAAACAGTACAATGTAGCGTGATGTTAGTTACCCTTCTAGCTTTTACATTCTTTCTTTTTTTCTGAATATTTGCAGCAGCCCGATTGCCAGAATTTCTTACAAGACCAGAGAATATGCACGAACCATTTGGCAGTGATGTCAGATTCACAGCTACTGTCAGTGGAGAACCAAAGCCAAGCGTTAAATGGTAAAGATGCAGAATTGTAACTAACTTAATGTCACTCTAGTCTTTTGTATTCAGCAATAGAGGATGAACTAACTTAATTTTAGTAAGTCAATGGGGTATGATATCATTTTTATGGAGTCAACTTTGGTGAGACCATTGACTTAAATATGTGATTAAGTCTGATGCTTTCAGGCTTATGTCGCACGTCTTAATTTAGAGATAAAGTTGATTTTAGTGAAGCAGAGGCGTCAGAGGTTGATTTTGACTTTTTTGCATTTTCGTATTGTACAGGGTATAATCTACCTTTCTCCAAGTATTAAACCTAAAAACAGTCAAGAAATATTTTGTTGGAATTTTATATGCAAATATTGGTTCTTCTTAAAGTGTCAAAATCTGACCATTTAAGTATACTTTCAAACCTTTGACGCGTCTCAAATAACGTCTCACATCTGTTGAACTTTATCTAATCCGATAGCCTGACATTTCTATTATACAATGCTAGTCACATAAACAAACATTAATTAGTGCAAGTTCAAGAACTTTGGACGAATTTGAAAGCAATTTCAGCAAACGAAGAACTAATCCGATCACGTGACGAGAATAGCGGTGACTCATTGGCTGGCGTGTGCAAATAGAGTTTTATGTCGATCGAATTCCATCATTATTTACTTACAAGATTACGAATTCCAATTATTTGTGTCACTATTTCAACATAATGAAGCTTGCACAATACATAGTAGACATAATAAATAATACAGGTAAACTGGCCGACCTTCCACGTGGCATTTAGAGTCGACGGGTACAGCTTAGTCTCAAGTATATTGTGACCCATCTTTACATCATGTTTCCTGTTCTCAAAACTGCAATGTCACAATTTCGGAAGTTTTATAAGATTAAAATAGTCGTAACTCCGTCAAATATTACGATATCGGACCAAACAAGGGCTCGTTTTAAAGGGAAATCTTTGCGCTTTAACATGGCATAAAAATGTCATTTTTTATTTCTTCCGACATAAGCCTGAAAGCGTCAATCTCATCACATTTATATCGTTGTGAATATTTTAAGCTATTGTTATACTGGAAACAGCAGTTTATATAGCTAGGAACAAACCCAGCTGGCACTTCACTGTCACGTGTACACTGTACAGTGTGTTTTACTGCATATCGGCTAACTACAATTATATGTGTGTATCGCAGGACTTTGTTCAGGAGATTGATGCAGGCGGTAGCACCAGCGTAGTTGGTGCAGGACAGGAAACCAATGGAACTGCACTAAACAGCTCTGCCGTGGTTAGTCTCTCTTCACTTTGGTTTAATTTAAGTCAGCTTGGAAAAATTATTATTAAACTGTGACTTTTTAAAATTATTATTATGAGTCTTTGCTATTACAAGTGGACACAATGAATAATAAGCATTTCTAAGACACCAATGTCATTGTAGTATTTTGTAAACTGAGACAGATTTTGAACTGGATTTTTTTTCTCTTTCTTTATTGGTAGCCATTGTAATGAGCATAATATTGAATTTAGTGTTCTGCTGCCTGGATGTATTTAGGTTTTGATGAGGAATTATTTTATCAAGCTTCTATTGGGCAAGGACTTCTGCAGATTTAGAATGTAGGGGCACTGGATGCAGATAGACACATGGTGGAAAATTAACAGACTGGCCTATGAGACTCAGTTGGCCATAGTTGATGGTTATAGTTATTTTTGCAGATGCTGTACATTTACGACATGTGAGTCAGATGTGCTGCTGTAATGTTGCTGCTGTGTGTCTTTGTATGCGTTATTTGAAACTTAAAGGACGAGACTGTACTGTAAGGGGATTAGAAAAGCAATGCAGCTCATTGTTAATGTGTACATTGTCCAATGCTCATTGCTGCTGTTCTGTAATAAGGTATGCCATGTGGATATGTTTCAGGAAAGACTGGCAAAACTGCGATTGAAGAAGTTAGAGGAGCAACGCAAGGAGCATAGTATCAATCTCATTCGAAGTATTGAGCAGGCGAATAATTACCAGTCATGCTTTAACTGCAATAGAGATGGTCCAAGCCATGTCCAGCAGTGTTTGGCTTGTGCTTCCAAATATTTAGGTAGGTTTCGAAATCTCACAGTTTTTACAGTTTCGGTGTTTGTTGCTACTGGTGCTTGGGATGGTAATTTTACACATGTTCAGTTTCCTCTTCAATGAAGTTTGACATTCTTTAGCTACAGACTTAGCATTTCAGTTTATGGTGTCCATTCCAAAACTTAATCATGATTGGCCACTTGTTAGTGTTTTGTGTGTGTTGCAACTGTACCATTCTCATAGTTATTCCTGCCGTTAATCTATTGTCAACAGCTAGAACAGCTGCTGTATTAATTTAATATGCAAGCCTTTGAGCAGAATAATTTACTGCTGGAACCTGTTCTGCAATGTAGAGTCTTATAGACGTATGGCTTCATTAGCAGAATTTCGTAGTTCAGTTCCGCATTCAGTTAAGTTTCTAATTTTGTTTAAGACAAAATTTTATCATTCACTGTGCCTACCTCGGTGCAGTTCATGAAGATTTGAAGCTGTAAAAATCAGCTATGACAGTCTGAATTAGTATATAAAAGGACAAATCAGGCAGATGTTTCATTCTGTCTACTGTAGATTGTTGGAATAAGGGTCTCGTTTTACAAGTGGCTTGTGAGAAGTCGTACGTCTGCCCATTGTGCTATCATATGAAACGTCGTGTGGCGATTGAGGATGTCCAGCAATTGGTCAGTTCCTGGCGTCAGCTGGGATTTCATCTGACAGAAGGAAAAGCCCTCGAGTACTTGGCGGCTGAAGTCTCAAGGTGGCAGCGAATGGCTCGCCTTGTGCTGTCGACCGATGAGGTGACGTCTGCTCTGAAGCTGCTGGGTTTCCCAGTCAGCAACTCCCGCATATGGCGCCGAGAAAGTGCCGGAGAGTCCGAGAGACTGTCAAAGATTGGCGGAGGAGATGCTTTACGTACAGATTATTCAGAATCGCTGCCTTATCCCATCGACCTTTCGCTTTCATCTGCCAGAAAGGGTAAGGTTTCAGATATCAAACATAGCATCATTAAATGGGCACACACATTGTTAAGCTATGTTTTTAATGAGTGAGTTGGTCTTAGGCTCTTAGCTTATTTAAATGTATAGTGTCAGATTTGAAAGCTTTAGAAGACAAGATACTCTTTGCCTTAGAAGAGGAGTGCTTAGCCAACTAACCAATAGATATGTTTTATTGCGGTAATTGAATTGTAGAAGTTCGTCCAAAGACTCCAGAGGACTTGGTCCAGAAATTGTTGACCGACAGTGCAGTCCAGCAGCAGCTGGTGATGAACATGGACTTGTCAGTGGAGGCACAGGCGACTTTAAGTGATCTACTGCTGGAGAGTCGTGTTCTAAGAGTCGGGACAGAGGAAGCGCATGTCATTGGATTTCTGTTGTTTGCTGCCTGGCAGAGAACAGTGGTAGGCATTTCTTTATTCCTCTGTTACCAGTTAAGTGTCTCGACACTGTCTCGTGGTTCTTCTGCTGTCTGTTTTGACTTGTTTTCTGGCTGATGGTCTTGGGTTGATTGTTGACTGTGATATCTCGGTTCAATTGATATCATGATGATTGATGAAGTTGTTTTTTGTTTCCAAAGTTAGATTGCCAATATATATGGTCGTGTTTTTCTATATCTATCTCGTCGAGAAGTCTCTACTGGGCTGATTTTGCTGTCAGTTTATTGAGTGCCGTTTATCGAGTGTAATTTCATTACCGCTATCCATTTGAATAGGATCCGGGTCATTTTTGTCTTCTTTAAGCCCAAGATGTTAGTCTCTTACTTATTTAGCCATGACTGATTTGCTGATATACAAACCAGAACCTTCAATTCTTGGTGCAAGCATGGTAACATTTAAGTTGGTTGAATAAGACTAAATAAGATCAGTACTAGAGGAAATTATACATATGCAGCGTACGGAATTTTATGGTTTGTAAGTTGTGTCAAAAGTGTTTTTAAAATTATGTTCTTTGTCTTACGTGGTTTGCTTTATATTGTATTAGCAGTTTTATTTATAACTGATTATGTAGTCATCTAAAGAGCTATGGCTTACACTTGTTTATTATTTGGGAGTGATGCTGAATTGTCATAAGTAATAGAAAATCAAACATAGGGTGACGTGGAATTTTTTGTTTTAAAGTTGGTGGAAGCCAGACGAAAAGAAGAAGAACTGAGAAGGAAGCGAGAGGAAGAGGAGTTACGAAGGAAGCGAGAAGAAGAACTGCGCAGGAAGAGAGAGGAGGAATTGCGAAGGAAGAGAGAAGAAGAACTGAGAAGAAGGAGGGAAGAGGAAGAACAGCGAAGAAAGAAGGAAGAAGAATTGAGAAGGAAGAGAGAGGAGGAAGAGCTACGCAGAAAAAGGGAGGAGGAATTGAGAAGGATCAGAGAGGAGGAGGAACTACGGAGAAGACTGGAAGAGGAAGAGTTGCAAAGGAAGAAGGAAGAGGAGGAAATGCGAAGAAGAGAAGAAGAGTTACGTAAGAAACGAGAGGAAGAGGAATTGCAGAAAAAGAGAAAGGAGGAATTGAGAAGGAAGAAGGAGGAAGAGGATCTAAGGAGGAAAAAAGAAGAGGAAATGAAGATCAGGGAAGAGGAAGAAAAGCGGATGAAAAGAGAATTGGAAGTACGCAAACGTAAAGATGCTGAGATGAGATGCGAACAGCTGGCAGCGCAAAAGAAGAAGGATGCCCTCGAGCGAAAGAGATTTCAGGAATTGCAGAGGGGAAGCGATGAAGATCAGAAGAGGCAACAACTCGATGATAGAAGTCCGGAGAAGAGTTCGAAGAAGAGTTCAAACAAGACTGGCAAGAAGGAGGAGAAGCTCAATGGTGGAAATCTGTCCAAGAATCAAGAAAACAAAAAGAACGAAGAAAACTGTGAAGTTCAAACGGGAAAAAATGCCAAAAAAAGAAAGGCAGATCAACCTCTGCTGTCGGTAGAGCGTAAGTAATGATTTCTGACTTAAATTCTGTTAAATCATTTGATTTTCTGGATCTTCAGCATGTCCTTTAATAAATTGTCTTTCTCGCTATTATACGGGGTACATGAGGAATATTTTATTTTTATGTTACAAGGGCCTTTCTTAGCATCCATCATCATGATTTGAATTCTGGTACAAGTATAGTATGTGCATTGATGTGAACCCAAATTTAATGAAGATGTAAAATATCACCTCAATTGTGCCATCTCCTTATATGGCCATTATGGCATGGTACTTAATTGACATGTTTTTGAAACAGGTCATTGGAAGACAGTATAGCTGCAGGCAGACTCATTAATGATAATGTGTCTTTGAACTACATCTCTATTCACTAAAGTGCTGCATAAAACTGTTGAACTATTTAAGCAGTTAAAAATTTATTCTGCACAGAGAAAATGTATCATATGTGCAGTATCATGATTTTAATTGGTTTGAAGAGGATATATTATATGTTGTTGGAAATTTCACAACTATACTTTTGTTTTGTTTAAAAAGGTTTTATTGTATGATTTAATTTTGAAGAGGATAAAAAGCTGAAGAAAGATGATCCAAAAGTCAAGAACGGACAGAAGAAACTCAAGGGAGGAAATCGTAATAAGAAGAAGAAGAAACAGAAGTCGGGCAGCAATGATGATGAGGACGACGACGATGATGATGATGACGATGATGATGGATGCATTATTTATCAGGAGCCTTGTGCATCAAAGAACTGCCTGAATCCATCAGGTTTGCTTCCTTTTGTTGTTTGTAGAAATTGGAAATTCATGAAATAATTTCAACATTGCGATCTTTCTTTTTCAGCTGACAAAATATTGGTGGTGGCATTACCTTTTGTGACAGTTTGAGTGGCATTTTAGATTGCAATTTAGGGCAGGTCCACAAAACAGACCCCTCAGTTGCAGAAGACTCTGGGTGTTTGGACAGTATTTAAAGCTATATATTTCAGTTGTGGCTAGGACCACACTTGGTACTCCAGCCCTTCACTTCTAGCCATGAGGACCTGGAAGAATCCAATTGGATAACCGTGGCATACGTGGATCCTAATGATGGAAATGGGAATTCATTATATTTACCGCCGGGCTGCACATTGCCTGGAGACAAGCCCAAAAGCATGTTGGATGGCAGAGTTGTCAAAGCAGCTACAATCCTGAAAGAGAATTGTTGCTTATGATGATGAATTGAGGCTGGAGAGGATGAGTGATATGGAGACTTGAAGGAGCGGTATAGAAATGTGTGAATAAATAATGTCTGGGTAGATGTATGCATTCGTACATACCTAATCATGTGGTCTTGTACACTGACTTGAATACATGTCATACACGTTACTTGCTTCGGGTCAAGTTTTTCTCACAACCATTGTTTTGTGAGCAGCCATTTACTATTGTGATTAAAACTGTGTTATTGCATTGAGTACTTACCTTCTTACATTGTGAAATAAGTCCAATGTCAAGCTTTCTCTGTGGCAATCATCATTGATGAATCCATAATGCCATCAATGACTGCTTCCTTCATCACAAGATAATGGGACTATGTGAAAAGACATTATTATAATCACACTGATAATAAATACACAACAATAATGATAATATTGATAGAATGAAATAAGAACCTGAATTGAAAATTGCTAATGTAAGAAACTTTCTCTTTGCAGATCCTGATGTTGTGGAATGGGTTCAGTGTGACAGTTGTGATCAGTGGTATCACCTGATCTGTCAGGGCTTGGAACCCAAACAGGTCAGTGGCAGCAAGCAGTACTTCTGTCCCTCTTGCCCTCAACCATCAGAAGAAGTAGCAAAATGTCAAGGCAGCACCAGGGATTCACAGGAATTCCCCCCCATCAGCAGTCCTAAATCGAAGAAGAAGAATGCAGGCAAAGAACGGGACGGCAGCACTCCTCAGAAGCCCCAGAATGCTTTGTCGTATAAGGAAGAAGAGAAGGTGAGCGTTGGCAGTGCCGGACAAGTCAAAGAGAAATCTGGAAAGAACGCTGCTGCCAAACAGAAACCGGTTTCTACAACTGCCGGGCCAACGTTTCAGAGCGGATCTCTTGAGAAGTTTCCAAGAAAGAATCCGAGTTCGCCCGACGTTGATGTTTTGAAGCCAGCAAGTGAAACGGTGAAGAAGAAAGTGAAGAAAACGGACAAGTCGTTTCCCAAAACAGCTTCCGAGGAACCGATTGCAAAACGCAATAGTGTTTTTCCAGGTTGGTCGCAGCAATTCACTGACAGTGCAAAAGTTACTGAAGTCAAGGACAGTAGACCGGAAGAAGGCAGCAAAGTAACTCAGAATACGTACTTCAAGCAGTACCTTTACACGCCTTGGCTGGCAAACAAATCGTCGTCGGTTAGGTAAAATTTACTGAACAGGTTTGGAAACAGGACAGTTAATGTAAACAGCTTTGGAGTGTTTCTGGTTGCAAACCATCGGCTTCATCTGATGTATGGTGGCAAGAATACTCAAGGACTGTTCGGGAAAATCTTCCTCTACTGCAGTGACCGCAAATTCAAAGGAAAAGTGCCTGGGGTATGTGCTTACGAAGATTGAGATTGTTCGTCTT
>JAQFXW010000083.1:0-25747 GCA_034693945.1 Dendrobaena attemsi | reverse complement strand
TCGCAGGAGAGAAATTTTTAAATTTAAATTACAGAGCGTTAGCCGGGGTCAGACAAACATCGCATCATCGCATCATCGCATCACCGATCGAAAGATCCGGAAATATTGTTTAGAATTTTGAGCTACCTTTGATTAAAATTAATTATTATATCCATTGCTACCTTTATATGACTTTGATAATGATTTCTATCTCAGTCAGAAGTAAAAATTAAGTCGAGTTTCTTCTGCTGTTGTAATTAACAAATTTTTCACGATGTGCTAGTCTTTCGTGCATGTATTTTCCCTGAATAACATTAGTTTGTTTCACTGACAATACTGCTTCTGATTGTTTCTCACTTGGTGTTTAATTGTTTCCAAATGATCGTTTGATAGGCGGCAGTACTTGAGTATTGCACCAGGTACTGATTGTGAGCATAGTGTATTTAGTGCCTTCTGTGATACTTGTGTGCTGTCAGCCTTGCAACTTTCCTCTTTCCTGAGTACCGCTAGTTATTATTTGATGTTATACATGTGCATTTATTAAATTTTATGCATCATCAATTATTTGAATTTACTTCAATAAGGGGACATTTGTGTTTCGTAAACTACTTATTTCATAGCACCAAATTTCTTGTGCTGTATATCTTAGATTACACAGAATGAAATGCTTGTAATGAGAGACATAAGTCATTGAAATTTGGAAGTGATGTGATGGTTAATATTGTAGTACTTTCAAATTGTTTTGTTTCTTACTTTCAATACTATTGTTTGTATAGGTTTTATATTTTTCTGTATTCTCTGCTTTTAGAGCACTTCTAACGATTACATCTGAGAATATTGTTATTTGTTAATTCTGTTCAGATTTTATCTGACCATTTAAAGGACTATTTTAAGGTACCTTGCAAGATGATTTATCTGCAGTCCTGCACAATTGAACATACCGCTAGTATTTTCAAGTAGTGATTTTGACATTTGATTGACTGGTCCATGTACTACATAGTACACAATACTACACTTATTAGCTTTTTGTTACTTTAATTGGTGTACTTCTATGTGGGTGATTGATAGCACAGTTGTTAGCGCGCTTGACTGTCAACCGAGAGGCCGGGGTTCAAATCCCGGCCGGGGCAGAAATTTGGTTTGAGATTTCTGCTTCATCTGGCACCCCAGCCAACTCAGCTATGATGAGTACACTGACCGCACACTGTCAGTGGGAAGATAAGACGGTGAGGGAGAGGACTGGCCACCTGCGCTCGTATACCGAGACTAAAAATATGAGGTCGCAAATGTTTCATACCCATAGCTGCCTCCGGGCTAGTTTATGGGACTGCTCTTCTTCTTCTTCTTCTTCTACGTATAATGCTTTCAGCCTCTACTACTTGAACTCTTTCTTGTAATAGCTCTGCTATTTTGCTATTAGAGTCGTACTGTAATGCTCATTTAAGCAACTTTTAAAACATTTTGCATTTCTGTTTTAGTTCAAGAACAAAAATCTGAATTACTGCTAACCAAAGCCAATCTTAAGCGGTTTTCAGCTGTATCAGAAGACAAAATTGACAGGTAGATCACAGATAATTTGTTCTTGATTTCTTTTAGCAAAATACATTTTCACAGATAAACAGTTTTAAAAGAGTTATACACTTTTCTGCTACGTGTTGTTTTAGTAATGTGCCAATTTTAGTTTTAGTTTTGATTGTTTGGCCTCAATTTTAGTTTTAGCTTCAATTGTTTCTGAATATTAGTTTTAACTTTCGTTTTAGTTTTTGAGGATAAATTTTCTTTTTAGTTTTCGTAAGTCAGTTTTCGTTTAAATTGTAATTTTTGTGCGATAATTTTTGTTTTAGTTTTAGTCAGATATTTTCAATCTGTATCTTTAGCGACTTAATTGAGCACAACTTATAAGCAAATAGCTATAGCAGTCACTGTTCAATGTTTAAAGTTAAAGTCCACCAGTTTATCGTCGACGTTGAGAGGAAATACTAGGGTAGTATAATAATGGAAAATTGTGCGTCAAAATCACTTTTATCTCCAGAGTTTTAAAGAGTTTGTACAGCCCTTGCCTGTTTCCAGTCCTACTAGTCTTCTAGATCCTTTTCTGTCAAAGCGTACAGCTCAAAACTCCTTCCTGTGAATCCTGTCTTGTTGCGCCCCTCAAGGCTCTGGTCCTCGGTCCACTCCTCTTCATCCTATATGATTTATAACACTTCAAAGCCACCTCTTTAATCATCCTCTATTGACCACCATCTCTATTTTGATGACACCCAACTCTTTATCTCCTCCTTCCCAGGCTGCTTTTCCACCTCCATTGCACAATTGCTCGATGTAGTCAACCAAACCTCCAGATGGATGCCATCAAATCTCTTCTCATTAAATCACTCAAGAAAGAATCCATCATCCTTGGCCCTCCTGACCAAATCAAGAAAATACATGATCCTTCGATACATCTATCTACTGACTGACCCATCAATGTCTTTCACCTTTTCCAGTTCTCAGTCCGCAATCTTGACGTTATTCTTGACCCAAATTTTTCCTTCTGGAACCACATCTCCAACCTCTCGCGCACCTGCACTTCATGCACATTGATGAACTTCATGCATCTGAAAAATGATTGCGCCGTTCTTCTATTGTCTCGTTGATTAATTCGCAGGTCAATCTTTCAAGGTAGAATAAAGCAAGTACGAGAAAATTACATTGAGAAAATTATTTATCACAATTATAGAAAATAGTTTTGATAAACCAAATATCGTTTTCGTTTTATCAATTTTTGTTTCGTTTTAGTTATGATTGCTGTATTTTTCGTTTCGTTGAGAGCCTAATTTCGTTTTAGTTTTTGTAGTACGAAATCGTTTGATTTTCTTTAATTGCACGTTTCGTTTTCGTTAACGAAAACAACACTACACTGACGATATTGTTGATATGGATGATTTTATTAGAGTTGTCATTGTGCATAATTATGTCAAAGCATTTGTTTGTAATAGGCATTGCATGTTGATTAAATGATCCATTGATGCTGTTTTACTGAAGTGAAAATTAATAATTAGAATAGCATTCCAACAAAGTACATCGTTTTCTTTTACAGGTTGACAAGTCTGCTAAAGTTTTTTCCCTTGATTGTATAACTAATGGGGAAAGAATGGCTATTATAATTCATAAAATTACTATTAGATGATTCCTAAATTGTTGTGTGCTGTCATAGTGTGAATTCTTCTAGGTTTCTTCACAAATAAATTGTATAGAAATGTTATTTAATCCAAAATGCAAAGCACCTTAACCCGCCCTTGCGTTGTGACTTGTGTATCTGTCTAGGCCTTTGGTCAAGAACCTTTTGATGGGCTTCATCCATACACCACCTGCCAAGCGTGATGAAGCTTTTCGAGTGGTCGGACACATTCTAGGATTGACAGACGATGAATTAAAAGAGGTAAACAATTTTTCAACAGACATATTTGGAGTTAGTTGATATCTGAAATTAGAAATGTGTTTTCATGAAATTATAGAGTATTAGGAAATTGGTGTGGGATACATATTAATTTCTAGTTACAGAAGTATGCCCTACTGTAAGTTGACTAGATAACTATTTTTGGGAACAGCCGAATGTCACATTTCGTCACAATATGTATGTATGTATGTGTGTATTTCTATACCGCCACTACTATAGACCTGCACTAATCGCTGGGTCCTGGACCTCAAACAACATAACATAGATCTCCTGTTCAACCCTCACAAAATGAAGTTTGGACATTGATGTGTAATAATTCCATTACACGGACTCGTGTTAATCTCTTGCTTGCTTCTGTGATATCTGCTGAACAATTTCATGCTAGTATGAGTTTAAAGTTATCTTTGTCGTTTTCATGTATTTGAAAGATTGGTGTGAATAGCTCAGGGCATTGGATAAATGGGCTCTACCATCGAAACAGCTCATCTCTGGTCAACTTTGGTTCAGATGGAAGATCGAAAATCACGGATGGCGTAAGTTATTTGGATGGCGTAAGTCATTTCCTAATAAACGTTTCATTTTCCAGACTACATTTACTAAAACAAAGGCAACATAGAAAAGATAATAGTGCCATTACAGTAAATTATGCAGCAGTGACCTTGTTCTGACCATATTTAGGTTAGTGTAGACTGTAAAGCCTCTGATTAGTTTGTCTGTACGTGATGATGCTCAATCAATCAATCAATCGCAATTTGTATAGCGCCCCTTCAAGATCCCTACTCAGAGGTGCATTACACGCTAATCGAATTTTGCTTATGGTCTCCTTCCTTTTCATTCATTCACATCAATAAAGCAATCACCTGTGGACCAAGTATTTCAATTGCCATATGTATTTAAACTTAACTTTCTCGAGCCATAATTTCGAATATTGTTGTTATTGTGTGTTTCAGTCGTTCTTTGAGCACTTTGTTCGGTTTCTTGAGAAGGAATCGTCACCACTGCCCAGTGCCAAGCTTCCAGCAGAAAGGATGGTCCAGGAACAAAAGGACAAACTTAACAGATCATCTTCTTTGTCTTTTGAGGGACCTCCAACTCCAACACCACCTCTGTTTCCTCCTCTACTCTCCAATCAACTTTCAACTGCAACACATTCCAAGTCGATACCAGTCTTTCAAATGCACCCATCAACCGATCTCTCTAACCCTGATGAACAGCAACATACGGCAACAACATCTGCTGACATAGACACCCAAAGGACAGAAACCTCGATCAACCAATCCACATCGAGTTCAGATATTTAAACAAACGACCAGTGTCTTTCTGTCTGTAGTTTTATTCACCATTACAACTCCATGCAAAAGCTCACAACATATGCACATCATCAGATTGTCGTCGTTTACAATCTGTACTACTGTGGATCAGAATTACCACAGCATTAGATCAGAAATACTATAGCAGTTCTGCTCAAGCAGTAGTTGTGTGCTCACAACAAAACTCAAAATATCTGCGAAACTGTTCAATAAAACTGTTTTCAAGTTAACATGAGGGTTCAGTTTGATGTTGCACAGTTGAGGTAGTGCCATATTCGTTGGGTGACATTGGATCTGCATTGGGACACTGGTTGCTACCAGCAACACAACAATGTGGGCCTGCTATATGCCCAACAAACATGGCTCTGTGGGATAACAAAAGACATTCATATGTGCAGTCCATAAACCAAGAAACCTTAAACAACTTATGGTAGTCAAACATTTGGCTTCGTGTGAAGTAATTGTGACTGTCTGCACAGCATAGTTGTCTAACAAAATTGCCAATATTACATTATTTACACAACTTCTACAATCAGTTTGAGTTGGCAGGCTGTTTGGATTCTGCGAACATTGCTCTACATTGGTCCTTCAGTTTCTGTTCCTGCTGAGTAAGTTCTAGGTTGCATAGCCGAATGTATTTGTTTATGTTGGCATCTGAAAGCAAAACAGAACATGACAATCAGCCACCAGAACTGTCTGAAACAAACTTTAGCACTTGCAATGAGATAATCAGAATCACAAATACAGTATAATCCAAGTCTTGAACTCTAATTTCACTTTTATACCTTGCCTCTGTTACTTGCCTACATTCAATAGAAATAACCATAACCACAATTTTTATTGAAATGAAGACAGGCACTGGATAGACAAATGACAAAACTGGAAAATAATGTTTCATCGTTGTTGCAGCCAGGGTAGAGTGATGGAAGCGTCTAATGATATTAATATGAAGCTGTGTTATGTGATGAATTATAGTAGTTTTCAAGGCTGCAGATATAAACCCTGTCGGACGGAAGGTATTTTGATCTTGGAACTATCAACAAATGGTTTCAAGAATGCCATCACCTTAGGTGCCATCATCCAGGAAATTCTGTAGCCTATGAAAACTTCATCCCACTTTAAAAAGAACAAATTTGCTTAAATGTACACTGTACCTTCACTTATAATCCATAAGTGAATTTGTATAAATGGGTCACAAGACGTGGATGACAAAACATGAAAAAAAGCAGCAAATCAGAGGTAAATGCTCCAAAGCATTAGGAGTATTACAGTAGAGATATAAAATGTACTCTTTTGATAGATATTGCATAAATGTACACTGTTACACCTATTTGTGTAAGACAACATCCATTGGATACGAGATATTCTTAGCACTGACCAGGTTTAGTAGAACTGTGCTAACTTATTTTTATTTATTTTCAACTTCTGACTCGGGTTTATAGTAGTTGGAATGTTTCAGTTTGTTTTTATAGTTATAACTGTGTGCAACGTACAATGTACATAAATATTTTCATATGCTGGTATCTTGAATTTTTATGTGATCATAACCAAGAAATGTGTGGATTTGAAATCCAACAGTTTTGGGTTTGAGTACACAAAGCAGAATCTGTACATTGTACAACCTTAGACAAACTGTTTGCACAAACTTGTCTTATGCCTCAAATTTAATGCACTACATTGTGTGCAATGAATAAATGAACTGGGTGGAAATCTGAATCAGATCATTAAATTTTATTGCAGGAGCCATGCTCAGCAATCTCATTCTACAGCCTATAATGAACATCCTGAGTGTGGGTGGGCAGAGTATTAGATCAGTTATCCTGCACAATTTCTTATGCAAAAATGACAAGTGGATTGATTTCCGACAGGGTAGTTTTTGTGTGTGAACCTCAAGTATGTCCTGTTATTGATACTCTGTCATGCGGTTATGTATGCATTGCTGAGATGACAAAAGTCAAGCTACAAAATCAGCATGCTCATTGCTTATGTTATTGCAACAGGGACAAAACTATTGCGCTATTTTGGATCACCTTAATTTCTTATCTTGAACTTGGAACACTCCACTGATGCTGCACAGCGTAATGAGTCACATATCAATTGGCGAAGTAATAAGCTAGTTTGCAAATTCGATCCTTAATCGGTCCTTTTGAAACCTAACTTGCATCTCAGTTTTAGAGTGACTAGGTTTCAAAAGCAGGAAACGAAAGAGTTCCATAAGACAAGTTTAGTTTCAAAGTCACCTGAGGTTGGAAATGGGAATCTGTTTTCACAGTCAATCTGTTAAGTCAGTTGAGTTAAATTTGAACCTACTCAAGTGATCAATGATAGTTGTGTACAGATCAATATGATCATGAGGCATAATGGGTGGTTACTTGTGACACTTTGAAATACAGGTGTCTCTTACCTGTATTTAAGAAAGTAAGCTTACCTTTTGTTCCCTCTGGGAGACTGCTGGCTTCTTCGAGGATTGCAAGAGCCTCCTCTGACTTCTGAAGGTGGTACAGCGCAACTCCCTTACGAAACAGAGCCTTGACGTTTGTTGGAGATAACACAATTGCTTTTTCACAGCAGTCCAACACTCGAGAGTACGATGGCTCAGCTGCCTGTAGCAAACTCGCTGCAAAAAGCACAATAGTTTATTATCAAACCATTATTACATCAGTCGAGATGATAGGATGGATTTTGAGAGGATCTAAGAAGATCTAGCAACAAAGCAAATAATTGAGAATTTAAAACAAAGAAAGCAAATTTTGACAAAATGAACTACTTATAATAAGACTTGAACAGGACAACACCAAACAGATCTTCAATGCACCCAGGTTCTCAAAAAGTGCAACATAATTGTTGAGATAACTAAATAAATATCAACTACTGCACCATTGGTCGTAAAAGTGTCTAGATTGCTAACTATGAATCACTCATGGTACACACACAGCTTGCATTTTCCTTCAAAAATAAAGTGACAAAAGTTCTGTCAATCGCTGTAAACGTTAGGCAAACTTAAAAATAGACCAACGGAATGGATTTAAATAGCATCAGTAGAGAGACTTGAAACCTCTCAACCAACAGTCCAGCCTGTTTGTTAACCAGTCTGCATTTATAACAATAATCAACATGATATCTAATGAACTATTTTATAAGAAGAGTCTTGACAGAAAGAAATACAACCATATGAATTACGGAAGACTGGTGTAGTGGTACATTATGTTTAATACTTTAATTAGCTCAACTAACCAGCCAGGTTATTGTAGCAGTCAACCATGACTAGATCGATTCGCTTCTGATCCTCTTCAGGGATTGGTTCCTCTTTCGGCATGAGCATAGCAAGCGGCAACTGTTCGCTGCTCTTAATAGCCCTCAAGTACAGCAGTGCTCGGTGGTATTTACCAACGGCTTTCGTATAGTCTTTGCTTTTGTAAAGGTCGTTGCCTTCCGCCTTGAAAGTCTTTGCTTGGAGAAGCTTCTTCTCCCAGTGCACATCATTTTGGATTCCAGACGACGACGCTTCTGCAGTCGCACTCATAACTGAAATATGTAATCGTAATTAAAACAAGACCATGGCGTCAGTGAATGTAATCGTAATTTCCAAATGTCAGCATTCCTAAATATTCTACAGCTACGCATACGGTACCAGCTTATTACAAATGCTTTGTCGTATCAATGGGGTTGTCTATTGATTGAATTTCGTTGGAGGTAATAGTTCGGTTGCCAGACAGAGAGGCATAGCAGCTGTTTTGGCAGGTATCGTTGAGGACAGCTTTGAAAGAAGGATTGGATGAATTAGGCAATAGGATACTAGGGCAGGAAGAGGTCAAACTTCAACATGAAATTGAAAAAATATGGGATGATAAGTGGGGTGATCCTGAGGCATGTGATGGTGAGTGGCAGTAGAAATTGAGAATATCCGGAATTCAGATGGAAGTTCGTTCCAAAGCCAAGGTTCAATGTGGGACATGAATCGGCTTGAGATACTGATGCAAGTAGTGGCTGAGAGGGGAATGGGGAGAGTGAAATATGAGGATGAATGGGTTGCTTAATGGTGAATGCTTCGAGAACGTAATTTCAATGAGTGTATTGTATTGAGTTATAGCAAGAGGACTTGGAAGTGGATGTGTCAAATTAACAATACATGTTCACATTAAGAATTACTATATGCTGCTGCAGAGATACGGATTCCTCCAATAGATATCAAATGGACTCATTGTGTAGTCATTATCGGTGTAGTCTATTATCTATTCTATACTCTATAGGGATAAGATGCTTCCGAAGTTGTAGTTACTTGCATTGAATGACGTTAAATGCTGTATACGGTGAGTTTGCTTTAGAGATATGGGATCAGATTAGAATATTAACTTTCAGCATACTTGTAGTATCGGGGACCGTAACATTTGGGCTTATCCTATCGCCAAGGTATAGATTCCGCACCAAACATAGACATAGTGAGTATTGGTGACCGAGTAATCTTTGGCATCTAATCTATGGCATCGTGAGAGTCGGATAGGGTAAAGGTATCCGTCGTGAAGGTCGGTTAGGGTCAGGGTTCCCGTCGTGAGAGTCGGTTAGGGTTTGTGTCCTCTTTAGTCTTGTGGTATGAGCAGGAAGTAAGCCCATAACACACAAACATAGTATACGACAAGCCCAAATTACATGGTCCCCGATATTATAAGTTTGCTGACTTTTCTTATGGCTGATGTGCATGTTTGATTCAGTTTGAAGCATAAATTTTGTATTTGTGCCCATGTAGTCTGCCCACACGGCAAATGTATATGACATGGCTGAAAATGTGCATGCGAACTTGACAGGCATATTAATGAGGCATTTGAAGTGGATGCGGTGACGATTGCGGCGTACAAATCATGCATGTCCCTCAGTAGTCATCTATGGAAAACGCTAAATAACTCAACTTGATATTTTAATCAGAATTCGCGCTTTATATAATTTATTTAACTAATGCGCTATGAGAAAGATGACGTTTTATTTTAAATCAATTTTACACAATTATTATATTAACCTGCTAAAACGCCGGAAGAGACGACCAGGAGACGACCATGCAGAAAATTCGAAGCCTCTAAATTGACACAGATTCTGTTCATGGAAATGACGTCAGTCTCTTTTAATTTATCAAAGACAGGCTAGTAGAGTCGACGACTCTACAATCTTTGCAATCATGATCCCAGAGGTGGAAACGTGTTGGATTATTAGTTTGAAAAACGCAGAAAATAAAAAACAAGAAATTTTGGCTTTTAATTTTTCTTTTTAGAATTTTTTATTAACACTAATTCAATGGCTTAACATCCAGGATTTGACTTATTGTAATAAAATCAACTGCTATCAATCATTTTGTGTTTCTCAGTTTGAAATCTCAACTTAATTTAATCCGAGTTGGAGTTTTTTCTTAACGTCATCCGAAATCGGAAAATCTTAAAACAAAAAATCCCAACTTTTCATTTACATCTTGTTTTTTCCAGGGACTCTTAATTGACACCAAAATTTGTCTAAAGTCATTCAAAAATATCCTGAAAGCAAAAAATATTGATGCACAGTATGGCTGGATGATATCGCAACCTCATTTCCCCAGTCTGATTACTCTTCATCAGGGCCGGATTATTTGGATTAACCAGTATCACAGTATATATAATTATATATACTGTGCCAGTATCCTCATTATGCTCAGAGCATGGGGCCCTACGCAGATAGCCTGGCGACAGAGGCCACCCTGAAATTGGAACGATGAATATTTATTGCATGAAATAATTTTTTAAATAAAAGAGCAGGTGCTAGTCTCGAATGCCACAGAAAGACGTCTCCTTGTTCACCACTGCTTATTCAGATCAAACATTAGGCCAACAAGCAGCCAAAATAAAAACTCTTCCTGACTATGTATATAGTTCAAACAATTGTAAATCGTTGAATAGTTCATCATAGTTTCTCCTTTTAATGCAATATTTATGATCACTGGCTAATATTGCTAATTGGTCAACAGAAGACCATAAAAACTAATAAAAACTGTATATTTACAAATTAGTTAATTATAATTTCACAAGAAACAGCAAAAATCATTTGGCAAATTGGAATCACATCCTCATACCCATGATGACAGGTATCATTACATCAATCCTTAGTACATCTACAGCAATACTATAATAACTAAACATATCAAGTCCTGATATAAGTTCACGTCTTATAAAATCAAAGTTAAGTTTCCAATCAACAAAATAAATACCCTTAATTATTTTATTACCAAAACAATAAATTATTGAACATCCATTACATAGAAATGAAAAAAATCAATGAGTAATTAAATATCATGCTCAATGTCAAGACAATCAAACCTACACTGACAGAACCGAGACAAACACACAACTGCTTGGTTAAACTAAATGTTGTTGATGTCATAAAGCCGAGACAACTACTAAGATCAGCATTAAATTATTATTATTCGTCTCCTCTGAGTAGGGATCCTGAAGAGGCACTATACAAATTGCGATTGATTATGTTTACAAATCTACAGCACCTCTAAAAATCTCAAAATGTCTAAAGTGTCACTTGAAAGCCCACAACATAGCATTGCTTCAAATCAGAGGCTATTAATATCATGTACATGTATAACCATTAACCATGTTGAATTGTTGATATGCTAAAGTCATAAATCAATAGGGTCAATAGGGTTTTGTTGTAACAGAACTATGGCGCATGATATTAAATTGTGCTGTGCAAAATTGAACTGCAAATCAACAATTAAATCACAAATGCTTCAATACATCTTACAGTTTTGATTAAAATCAACCTCCTTTATTTTGATTCCATTCATTTATTTCATCTTCCTAATCACTTCTGCAATGAACCATTTCCTCGCTCAAGATTTGTACCGATTCCATTGCTTTCTCCCTCCTAAGACGATTGAAAATGAATACGTCACAGTGCCCGCTTTATTGCAATGCATTTCTCACGGAAATACAACCATTTTTTCTCACTTTTCTTACACACTGAAGTAGGCCTAATATCCGGGTCTCTTCGTTTTACCTATGTTTCATTATTCTTATAATCTGCTTTAATTAGAATTCTTGTTCTCTTGCCACAATGCATTTCTCAATTCCAGGTTTATATTCATAACTATGGTTTATTTAATAATTTAAATAACCCATTCATACACCAAATCAATTACTCATTCGTTATGATTCATTTCCGATTATACCTCTCATATGCTTTATTACAATGCATTTTTTAATGTGATTCCACTTCTCTCTTACTATCATTCATTTGTCATTTCTTTCCTACTTTAACTCTGACAGTTCATTTTACACCTAGCAGTAATACAGTTAGGCTTCTAAGGTTATTTCCCAGAATAAAATTGATACTTGCTATATTAGGCCTCACCTCGGCATTTATTTTGTTATAAGACTTAAGTCAAACAAGCCTTACAAAGATTAACATCTAGCAGCAGACCAGCTTAAGTTACTTAACAGCGATATAACTTGCAAAGTAGAAGAGAGCAGTCCTGCTTAATTTAGCCACGACAAATTAAGCCATGGGTACAAAAAGCTTTTGATTTAATCTCTTACTTAGCTCGGCTATAAGACAATACTGGGCTAGCTCTCTCGACATCCAGTACTGATACTGACAGCAAACAGTTTATGATCCAGTGCTGCTGGTACATATGATACAGTCAAAACCACCGAGGAACGAACAAATTTGGAAAATAAATCCATTACCCTCGAGACTGTCAAAGGAAAATGCAATTATTGGCAATTGTGAAATTGAATGGAAATTCTGGAAGCCAAGGAAGCCCAAACAAAACATATACAATAAAACACAAAAGAAATGGAAATGCTATTTGCTGAACAAACAACTTGAACACCAAGAAGCTAGAGATGAACCACTGCCGGCAATCTGTAAAAAAACAAAAGCACAGCATAAGTTCAAAAGTCACGTGCACACTGCACCTAGACTATGATATATGCACAATAATGCTTTGAGAGGCAATAATTAATTACATTAGTTTGTTCTCATGTTTGCCCAAAACTTCTGATGACATTTTTAGTCATTGCTTACATATTTTTTTAATTTGTGCTCTTTTCCGCCAAAAGTAAAAAGAGTCACTGATGTCCTTTTTTAGTCACACTTTCAGCACCCCATTATCCCTGCTCCTGGGGACATTTGTACCCCGCCCCTGTTATGCCACTGCATGTTGCTAAAAAACAATGTGTGTATGAGCAATGACTATGTATGTATGTGTGTATTTTGTGGGCTTACATATAATAATACATCGAACTTCTTTCATCAGCGGCATCTCTAGGATTGATTACTGCAGTTTTTTTACTTGTTGGTCTCCCGAAATTGCGCTTGTCTCCATTGCAACTGATGTTGAATGCTGCTACTTGTTTGATTGCCCACCATCCATGCTTTGCTCACATCTCCACATTCATGACTCAGCAGTTTAATTGGCTTCCTCTCACTGCCCGTATTCAGTTTTAAATTCTCTCTCTTACCTGCAGTGTTGTTTTTGGTCAAGCTCTTCACTAGCTCTGTCACCTGATTGTTGCGGTACATTTGGCTGCCTCCGGTCGCCCTCTGTGTTCTCTAGGCTGTTATGACCTTCTAGTGTCTCATTCTCGAACTGCTACTGCCCAGCATTGCACCATGCATCTGTTAATCCATTGCTGTGGAATGACCTTTCTTCATTGACTCATTTCGCAATCTTAACTGGCAGTACTACTGCTTCTGCCAACATCTTAAAACTTATCTTATCTCACGAATGTCAACACACTGGGAGTGCCTCTGATTAGGTTGCGCTGAAAGAGGCACTTTAGAAATATATAGATACAATACAATATGCATTATGCATGTATGAGCAATCATCTACAAGTGCATTTCAATTAGTGCAACTCGTTCATCTAACTTATACAACTGCTTATTCATGTGTCTTTTGCATGCTTATAGGGACGAATGTAAAAGTGACTTTCAATTAGTTTAAGTTACTTATTTGACTTACAATTTAAAGTGTCTGTGTACTTATCTTACTTGTGTAAGTTCCAACATACATATATTAGAGTGTTGTAGAAGGCAAAAAGAAAATGGCTCATTATACACATTTTGGTGCAAAATATACTATTCATTTATAATCTAAAGACTGCTACATTCTGACAGACAATCCAATTTCTAGTTACTATCCTTAACAATTCCAGTCAATTCAGACGTAAGTAAGCTAACCTTATCCCAGCCGCAACTCATTCAACTCAAATGATCGCTGAGGTCTGATGGCAAGAGGCCGTGGACCACCTGGACCAGGTTTATCGATGATTTTGGGCGGAGACTTGATTCCCGCGTGGGGTGAGACCTTTCCCGTTGGCACTGCTGGTGAAATATGCAGACTATCCCATGAAACTGGAGAATAAGGAGGATCCGGCGCGGAAGGGGATCGACGAAAGGAAGGCCGGGCCAACTTGTCCCCTGACAGTTCTGGTGAATCGTGTTCCTGTCTGGAAGACCGTCGTACGTTAAAAGGAAGAGATCGTCTGTGGTTCAAAGTGAAGTTCTCATCGAAATATGGATTTTTACGAGAGATGTCGAACAAGTGTGGAAGAAAAGGTAACTTAACCAAGGGAGGACCATAAAATGGAGGCATATCCGGAGGGAAAGGGCCCCTGCAAACAAGCAAAGACACCATTGCAACATTTGGTAAATGGAAAATGCTCAAAGTTAAAAATATAAATGTAGAAGTTTCAGTAATAAAAAACATGGCGCATTTTAGCAAATACATCATTTGCCCTGTACAACATTGAGCCTCTACTTTGACACCTTGAGAATGTCCTTCACTTACAATTGATTGGTGCTTTTCTATTATTATTTATTAGATAACGGTGATTAATAAATGCGTAATATCAATAAATAAGCAGCAGTTCCCAGTTTTCTTAGTTGCTGGCTTTAAGCAGATGGAATTAGCTGTTCCTGTCCTCCATACACGGTCTCCAAGGCCATTCATGTCTGGGCTAACATCTCAGCAGTCTGCTGTTAGGCCCTCGTGTATTTCAATTTCATATGTAGAAAGAATTGTGAATGATTTTAAAGCTTTAGACTTAAAACACCAGTAATTACAAGAGACAATGCCAGAATAATGTATCAATGATTACATATTATGATACATATTATTATCTTCATTTTAACAAGATGTTGCAAAGTAAGATTACACAATTTAAATAACTACATATTTAAAAAAAGAAACATTGCAAGAAGCACATATATTAATCCTTATAATAAACTGTAGTTTATTTTAATTTTAAATAGAAAATATGCAAATTAAGTTTGAGTAACTTGGAACAAATGAACAAGAACAGCGTCAAGACTAACTCGAATCGAGTAGGAACCAGTGCTGGGCGCATCGGAGGACGCAACGGAGGTCTTCCCAAGTCAGACAACATGGATGATGGGTCCTTCCGGGAATCTATTAACATATTATATACAAATAATTAATTTAATGCAATTTATTCAAACAATATTCATATTATTATATAATATTGTATAATATTATAAATACCATACGTACAGAAATTATGATGTTTCTATGACCTGTGTTGAACAGAGAACACGCTTCGGATATAATAAATTCTAGTAAGTCTGGTACAAAAGAATTGGTTACACAGTGGTCATGATCACAGCTCCAGAATTTGAATTGTGAGAAATGTTAATTTTTTCAATAATACATACCCTTGTTCAATTCTCTCGGTGATAATACTACTCCACTACTGGAAAGTGATTTTAGAGGTATATTCAGAGGTTTTTGCCATGTACCGTATGTCAAATTATCTTCTATGTGTAGATGACAATGCATGCACTAACATCTATTCAGCATTCGCTACACAGACAATGACATCACAATGCAGAACCATTTTGCAGATAAGACCATAATTTAAATGTTGCATGGCGTGGGCACTGGTGGTAATGTGAGATAGTCTCCACTTGCGTCCAAAGGGTCACAGGTTTGATTCAGACCGAGGCCACAGTGTAGGGACTTTGAGCAAGTCCTTCACTCACAATTGCTCGAGGTGTCTTGACGTGTAAACTCTGACACACCTCTGTGCTGTAGTTAGGACTGCCTCTGAGTAGTAGTAGACTTGAAAAGGCGGTATAGAAATATGTGAATGAATGAATAAATTAAATAAATTAAATAATAACAGCATAGTGGGATCTCCAATAGTTTTCAGCTCAAGAAACAGTTCCTAGTGACCTTATTCAAATTAATCAGATTAACATAATTATTACAGACTTGTTCGCAGATTCAAAATTTGTGCAATATAAATACTCTAGAAAACACTGTTTATCGAGCCAAGTAATAAGTAACTGACAACCTTAGCTTGGCATGCTGTGCTTCCAAAAACAGGTTATGTTCTTAGAATTAAATTTGTATTGCACCCATGGTCAAACAGAAATGCGACTTTTTGGTGCGGATAGTTAGACACCAAGTAGAGATGCAATTAGGCATCCAAGTAGAGATGCAATTAGGCATCCAAGTGCATGAAAGTCAAGAAGAAACAGTCAAGATTTAAGTCACTTTATGAAGGGAATGAAGGAATGAATTTGAGCTACAAGAGTGACAGTCGATCCCATACCTTGGGGCAGAGAAAAGAGTAAAACTAGAGGGTCTTCTTGGTGATCACAGGCAATGAAGAGAGATGTAAGAAGTTAGTGGTTGATGAAGTTTGGTGCCTTGTACGCCAAGGGGCATCTACACCATTGAAGCCTTGGAGCAAGTGCTCCATCCAAGAAATGGGGGAATGTTTTTTGAGAAATTTAGGGGAATAGGTCGTCAATTTATTGGGGCTGCATATGTGCAAAATTGTTGGTGGAAAATAGAAATAATGAATAAAATAAGTCGGCAGCTTTTTGGGGGGGATCAGGAAATAGAGGTAATGACCAAGAAATGTCATCAGTTTCTTGAGATTTAACCAATAGATAGTGTTCTGCCAGAGGGAAGTTGCTCCAATGACTTCGGGGGAGATAGACGCTCCTGCTTGTAGGTAATACAAGGTCAATTAAATTTGAATTCAACAGAGAGCCAGTGCAGCTGAAGGAGTACAACTTGAGGGTCTTGTTCTGCTGACCTGCATCCATCTTGTCGGCACAAAGATCTTCCAGACGATTCTGCAACTCCATGATTCTAGACACAAGTCACAAAAACACTATTCAACAATGGACATTACTTTAATCAGTAACATCTACAGTACTGGCGGTGATTAGCACCCAAGATATCAAACGATATAATTCACTACTTACATAACTTTTTAAATATTATGTTTCATAATGAGGGAGGGTTATGAGAATGACTTTCTTAGCTTCATCATACATTCATTTAGTCAGATATTGATACAGCACCTATTTTAGTAGATTACTCAGACGGGTTTCCCAACTCGAGCTCTGATTTTGAGTTAGTGCTAAACCACCGCAGAGCCACTTGAGAGTTTGGTTCCCGTCACGTTTCCTGCAACTCATCTTGTCACTTCCACTAAGTGAATGGAAGATTTCTGGAATGGCAGCGGGAGATGATCTTTCGTCGATGCTCAATTGCTCCTCTTGCACTTTTCATACCAGAGTGCTACCATTCACCTACCTCCAGAAAGATGAATGTAAGAAGTCAATCCACTCCCTTGACGTCTGATCCTTTCATGACAAGAGGCCAATATACTAATTATTTAATTTGCTTGAGGTACAACTTGTAAGTAAAATGGAAATCTAGAAATAATGTTCTGTCTTACAGGGTTTTGAACCTAGAACTTTGCATTTATGGTCAAATAAACTAATATGACATAAACACATACCGATCCATATCCAGTGCTGAACTAAGTCATATCTCCTTAATTAATTAATAAACGCTCGTTTCAGCAATGACATAATCTCGACTGTTTATCCATTAATACACACTACAAATAGTTCTAATACTAAACTACAAACAGCACTTACTTAACTTCCAGTCACTTACTTAAGTTTCAGCGTTGACGCCTCATTTTTGAAATCTTTAGCCTCACGTTCACACTGACGAGCAAACAGCTAATGATCCACAAAACAAATATATAACTTATTTTCAATAACATTTTCAATTGTTAGTATAAACATTAACAATAATAAAATTATAGGGGCATGGCATGAAAACTTTGACACCCCTCGGGCTGTAGTTGGCACCGCCCTGAATAAATTTGACTTGAAGAGGCATTATAAAAATGCATGAATAAATAAACATATTGCATACATGTATGCCATATGGGCATGGTTGTTCATCCCAACTATCACATTTTCCTGTTTGGCTCTTTGAACTTTAAATAGTTGCACTATACGTGTACACATAATATTGTATATTACTTATGCATATATACATTATATGATACGCATGACTCTGCATATTCAGAACAATTACTTAATTTATTGGCAATTAATAAGTTTGGTGTTGAGAAATGAAGCACAGTAGCATGATACAAGCAGCCAAACGACTGATAAAACTTTCATCACATACAAATAGGATTTAACCGCACCGATCAAGGATTTAAGAACAACATTAACCCAGAGACAACTTTAAAATTAAGTTAAGCCAAAGAGTATTATAACGAGATAGGAAGAGAGAGAAAGTCATAAATACAAATTACCCAGTTTTCATGTGCTTTCTTCTCTTGGGCAGCAAGCTAAAATAAACAACATTCAAATAAGTATGTTTATTTGAATTCTCCCATATACCATCACAATAATGAGAAAAAAGCTACAAGTTGCATGACAATTCCACACAAGAAACAGCAACAATCAAAATGTAATCAAAGGTTCTTTTCATTTATATCACTAAAGACAAAGGCTTGAAATGGTGAGAGCACTTGTGCATTGAAGACTTGACACAATTACTGCCATATCAATATCACATAGCCCTACACAGATATATCTCCACTTACCAGGGGAGTATTCAATCAGCAGAAAACTCTAATTCAGATACAAAATTGAACATACAACAGTCTCCCATACAAAACAAACGGGTTCAGCAAAAATGTAATTTCCAATTCTGGGAAAGTCCCAGCTTGTCACAGGCCACAAAAGCAGTTATCAAAAACTGTCCACATTGGAGAAATTACCACCACATCTACCTTAGTCTTGGTAACTTCAACTGTAAACTAAGCTTTACCCTGCCAGTAGGCAGCCACATTTATCATCTTAGTAACTGTTTGTCCTAGCAACTATCTGCAATTATTCTAGGCATTAGTGTCTGCTCTTGGCACACAAAGAGCAGACATTCTTAGTTTTCAGAGTTTCCATAATCAGATTGATAACCTGTTTCCTGTGTTCCGCTTCCGCTTTATGCATTTCTTTCTCAAAGTTATCGGCTCTTTCCCTAGATTAAAACATTGCAAGATATGAAACAAAATAGTGTCTGTCTGTAATTGCAACTGCAATAATACAGTATGATAAGCATCAAGCTATGTCTGGGATATTTTACAAGATCATTCGAAAGTGTAAGTACGAAGATTTACAAACAACACAAAGAATTTCAATTTTGTTCACAGTGCAACTAAGTAACTGTTGGACACTTGACCGCATGGCAGACAAATACAGAATATAACTAATAAGACATGATAATGCTGATTTCTCAATAAGACAAAATTAATTATAACTATAACCATACTCTTATCGATTCCAATGTAAAATTTGACAGTAACAGATTTTTTAACAAATAATGGAAGCAATGGAAGAAACCTAAAAGGGCTTTAGGCCCGCTAGCAAGGGTCACCCTAAAGTAAGGTACATAGCATAATTTCAAAGAAGGCAATCATGGTATACTACAGTGGAAAATAAGCTAGGAAGTTAATTAGTGAAGGACTTAACTAGTTGACTAAAACACACACCATAAATGATCATTACTGAAACTAAATCAGTTAATAAGATTAGTCAACTTGAAACCCTATAAATTCTAGATGCCATTGTAGGTAGAGTCATTGACACTGCTAGTCTGTCAGTCAGCAATGCCGTCGAGGCACAATTTAAAAATATCCTAAATGCTTAAGAATAAAAATAACAATTGAACATATGTCTACATTTGCATAAATGAAAGTTAAATGTGGGAAACACAAAATAGATAATAACTCCAAATCTGAATTAAACCTGGAATTAGTATTCCTGACTTAGTTGCACCACAATTTATGCCGCTTTCACTCTTATTATTACCAGCAACGTCATACAGATAGACACAAGCAAAGGACCCATTACCAAAGATCTTTAAGATTGCGGACGGCATTGAAGAGTGTAAAGAAAGTTCAGTGGCCACAGGTAGGCAGGCCTCATAGCTTCTCAAGGCTTAATAGGTAAGACAGCTGGTTTATATCTTATCATCAATTAAATCACAAAGCCTGTTGTATGACGATCAGAGTGTGAGCAACGATCTTATAAGTGCTCTGAGTAGTAGTGGTCTGTTAGAGGTGGTATAGAAATACACAAATACAATACAATTAGCACAAACAAATCTTAAATAATGACAAACAGCCGTTAACACAGATCACAGAGGTTTCATACTTCTGCCTTGAAGTAGTTACACTCCTCCGTAATTCTTGCGACATCGATCGGAGCGACCTGAGCGCTGGCACCAGGAAGAGCGGGGGAAATATTCTCACTTCCAGTCATAGCACTCGAATGCGTGGCATCGCCCGTATCGCTACCAGAAGTCATCATCGCACCTCTCCCTTCTGTCGCAAAACCCTTGGTCATCGGATGACGAATGGAATCTATTTCAGATGACTTTCTGTCATCCGTGGATGATCGTCGAGACGTTGAACCAAAGGACGAACTCCTCATGGCGACTCCCATCCCCGATGGTTTCCTTTCGAATGTCGTCGAGTTTTTTGCAGTTGATTCGCTGATCATCATTCGAGAATTAGATCTTTGCGGCAGAAAAGTTCCATTGCTTGCACCGGAAGCTGCAGCTGTGGCGGCTTCGAAGTCTGTGGAGAGAGCATGTGACGCGGCTCCATTCTTCCGGGATTCGGCATCGGATGTACGCTCGTGGCCGACATGCTGAGATGCCATTAGATCGATGGCATTCAGGTTGTCCTGAGTGAGAATCTGTTCGAAGTCGTCGTCGTCGCCCCACATCGTGTCTCCATCGTCAACTTTTCGTCTCTTATCGGGCGGCTCCATGTATTTCGACGGCTTCCCGGATCGGTTGAGGGCCAACTTCGACATCTGCGTTTAGAGACAAACACAAACAAAGGGCTTTAGCTAAGTTAGATATTACGATATACATGACACAGCCAACAAATTAATCAATAAATATACGTCTTCATTATTCAACAGAAAACCTCTGATTTTAAATATTTGACCAACTTTATACGTAATCCAAGTAGACAGCGTTTTGCCTAGGACATGATATTCATGAGCCAATGTAGTCAACACATGTGAATTTCTCGCACAGAGTTAGCCTAGTTATTGGTATGCATGACATATTAAAATTAAAATAAGTAAAAGGGTAAAAAACCATATCCGTCCCCTCTCAAACATGCATAGCGGAAACAACATGGCAATCCCAGAAAGGAAGACAAGTAGAGCGTGAGACCTCCCGTCAGTAAAGTTGGTTAGGGTCAGGTTACCTGTCATGAGAGTCGGTTAGGGTCAGGTTACCCGACGTGAGAGTCGGTTAGTGTTTATCTCGTCTATAGTAATTATTACTTGTGCACGTCGTATTACCGTCGCGCTCCATTTGTCTTCCCTTCAGGGTCTGTCATATTGTTTCCGCTATGCACATTTTAGATGGGACGGATATGGAAGATTACCAGTAAAAGTAACACATTCACTGTCTTTTTTAATATCCAGGTTAGCAGAATTCTGTTTTCCCTCACAATGCACAGTCGCTAGCAACTCAAAAAAATCGAACAAATAGCAAAGCCAACTGCAAACGCCCTGTATTCTTATTTCTTTTTCGATCGATGACTGAGATGGTTTTATAATTATAATAATGATGGTTGTAGTTGTGATTGCTGATCATTAATTTTTGATAATTTTTGATGGCCCGGAAACTTCGGCACGTTGTTCAATAAGTCATTTTTTAAATCTTTAAAACAATTCGTCGCAGATGTCAATAGCGAAAAATATAAACCTGCAGCTAATTGGACAAAATGCAGACTTTCTGAGAGTATGACCGGGTGAAATTATTGCTACACCGGAAAATTAATTTAATGACTGAAAGTACATTCCAAAACAACCTCCCTACTCGCCGGAAGTATGCTTATGTGTGTATATATGTATTTATATAGCGTCTTTTTTCACTCACAAATATTTGGCAATACCAGGTCTTGTACTAGAGTATCTGATAAGCCAGACTACCCACACTAGCTGAACTTGTTGTTATTTTTTATCATCATAGTCACAATGATAATTAATTCCTGTTCCTTCTACCACTGGCACTACTATTATTTTACTCAGCACAGCGTCATTTAGAGACCACTGCAAACTAGCTTATTCACAGGCCCTTTGTCAAATCAGAATAGTAAGATTTTAGAGGCGTTTCGAAAGCGTCACTCAGAAGCAAATAACGTACGTACGGTAGTTTACAGCAAGGCTTAATTATTCACGAGCGAGTAAATAATTTATTTTTTTTTTTAAAATTACAATAAAGAAAAATTAGTTTGCAAAAGGGAAATTAACTCACAAATACACAGGAAAAATTAAGAATAGATGAGATTTATTTATCCACACATTTCTATACCGCCCCTTCGAGGCTCCTACTACTCAGAGGCGGTGAAATTAAGTAGTTAGTGTTGATTTGTTGACACACATTGGAAGACGATCTGATTGATTAATCTCAGGTAGCCCATATTTCTCGAAAGGAAAAGCTAATCAGTTTGGATTGGAATTCCTGAGAATGATTTATCTCTAGACCTGCATTTTCATGAACCTGGGACGCGGGTTCAAAAATGAGCATCATCAACCACAGAGCTATCGTTCTCTATTTGAAGCGTCCAATTAAATTGCCGAATTGTGGTCACGTGATTGCGGTAACCAATTAAATTTAAGAACGGCGGTCACGTGGTGACGCCGTTTGTTCCGCTTGTTAACGGTGAAGAAGACGCTTGGTGATTTTGCAGACCTTCAGATTTCGTAGATTTATTTCCGATTTTTATCCGATCTAATCGAGTAACTTCTACAGAAGAAATGGCCGTCGACAAGATTGACCCAAAACCAGTTCAGGTAGCGTTAAGATTTCGAGAATATCGACCAATTTCTATCGAAATTTCGTCGAATAAGCGTCGCTAACTTTTCAGGTTCACTCGAGTTGGCGGTTGCGATGGCGTCCTTTGTCTTAGCAAAATATTTTATTCTCCTATTTCACAATTTTTCACATCTACAATTAGCTGATTTAATTGTCCTCGTGCTTTAATTTAAAATTTGCATTTTGCGATTAAATTTGATAACTGACAGCGGCCAAATTAATATTTTTCGCTTAACCAACTATATTTACGTTAAAATTGCTCAGGTTACGAATTTGTTTAGTCGAACATTGATTGATTTAACAATTGATTGATTTAACAATTGATTGATTTAACAATTGATTGATTTTTTAGTTGATTGATTTTTTTAGTTGATTGATTGTGCCTTTTTAAATTACAGGCTGCAGACCAGGCGAAGCCAGACAAGAAGCCGAGAAAACCAAGCGCTCCCAAACTCAGCTCTGACGAGAAGACACTGCAACAAGGTTTATATGATTTTTTAAATTGATTTTGCACAATTTTAATGTGATTTTTCTTAGGAATTTTTTAGATTTAATTTCAAACGAAGTCTCATTTGAAAGCTTTGCATATTTTAAAGTCAATTCTTATGCTGTTTAATAGGTTCTCTGGTGTTTCTACAACAGTTCTTTTAAATATCTAGAAAATATTTTGGATGATTTTACGACTGGCAGCTGTGCAGAATCTGTAGGTAATACAGATGATTCATTTTTATAGCTCTAGGTTAAAGAGAGATGACATTCTTTGCAGATCCATCCACTGTGTGTTCTGCTTCGAAGTGAACCATATTTTTTTCCCAGACATTTCAGTGTGAAGTGAATTTAATTGTGCTTGTTTTTTCTCTGTTAGCAAAAATATGGTATGGCAACGACCTGAACAACGACGAATCACGCCAGCTGAGGAAACGCAAACCATCAACAGATGCTGCTCCGAAGGCAGCTAAGAAACCTGCCCAGCAGGTTCGATTCTTTCCCCATTTGATATGATGACTTATTAATTTTAGAAATTTTGCTAGCTTTTGGTTTTGTACTGACGATTATTCATTCTGCCTGTAGACAAGTTAATTTAGTTTTTGCATTTTATTTAGGAAAAAATCCAGTAAAATAATTGAGCTGAGTTTGGTTACCATACATTGTGACTGATTAAAGCATAAATAAATTTTAAAATGACTTAAATAAATATTGTGTGACTCTTCAAAATTTCTTGCTGACTGCAAGGCTCATGTCGAATTATTGTATTTTGAAGTCTGAACAATTGTATGACTGGTGTTTGGCTTGTAACAATTTACAATTCATTAATGTTTTTTCATTTCAGAAATCGAAGAAGGTTTTGGCTGGCTAAAGTCGAAGGTGCATGTGGACGCTGAGAAGCAGAGAGCATCATCATCTTAGTCCTTGGCTGTTTCTCTTTTTCTATGCTCCGTTTGACATGACTTACATCTGAACTGAATGCTGTTGAATTATAGTTTGAAATATGATCCGTTGTATCCCTTTTATGGATTATTGGCAGACTTTGTTTCAAAACATAAAGTCTTATAAAATGCCACTTTACAAGTTTCTGAAGGCTGACTTTGTTCGAGATGTGCAATCGTTATATTACAGCATTTGGCAAATTTTTGGCAAACTGTTCAAGATATGAAATTATTGTGATTACCTAGCATTTTATGAATTGTTGGCAAACTGTTTGAAATAAGAAATTATTGGCATTGAAGTACATCTATTTGCATACTGATTGTTTCTTTTCTGTTTTACTTTTCTTAAGTTGTTAACTTATATGAATGAGCACCTTGTGTTGAAATGCATAAAAGCTACTGATCCCAAAACACAAGTCATGGTTAAACAATTGTGTCTCCAAGCTTACTACTTGCCAGACAACTCAGAATCCTGAAGGAACAACATGCCCAGAACCTGGAAGAATTATATAACTGATCTTATATTATCAAAACATTAGCTGAGGATGTTAAAAGTTGGTAAAAAAAAACTGAACTTCGTGAGAAGAGTACAGAAAGGAAGTCTTGAGTCGCCAAAATTGCCACCTCCAATTATGTTCCAACTATATCTTTCCACAATGAAGAACTGTACACTTCCACAAATTATTTGCTTATCCCACTTGACTCTTGTTCCTCTGCTGCTTCTTACATGTATGACCTTTAAGATGAAACCAACCTCCATCCTGTGATTCATATTATATATAAGCAGTTATATAGGGATAATTTCAGATGCATCATCACCATTTATATTGCGCTTTTAATAGTGGTAACTTCAGATGCATGCAACATCAGTGCTCAGGACCCCGACAACAGTAATAAGCTCTGGCTTTGAGATGAACAATTGGAAGAAATGGATGAGCTAGACAGGATTTAGAAGCCATGGCCAGTACAATGTAGATCTATAAAGCTCATTCCATGAGATTGTTTTACAGAAGAAAACATATCAGACCAAGAGTTTAAGCTTATTAGAAGTCTAAAGATTTGGGATTTGAAGAATTAAGGATTTCTCATTTTGGCCAAGGACACTACCTTGAAATCAGAATTTTTAACTGGATGTTAACAGAGGGAAAACCATGGCAGTGAAGTTCTGTAAACAGATAGCTGGAGATCTGGAAATACCATCCATGGCAAGGAAATTGCTGGATACACCAATATGCTCATGCTCCGAGCATGCAGCCGGTTGAGCGTCGAGTACTGTGTAGCATAGGCGTAATTTGTAATTTGGTACAAGGGGTACATGTACCCCCCCCCCCACTTTTTGAAGTGGGAGTATTGTACCCACCCACCCACT
>JAQFXW010000082.1:0-25748 GCA_034693945.1 Dendrobaena attemsi | reverse complement strand
ATAGTGTTGTGTCATCTGCATATCTCAAATTATTCAGTGTTCTTCCCGCTATCTTTACTCCCTCAGTTGCCTCATCCCTTTCCGCAATCCTCATCCTTTTTAAAACTTGATGGTTCGTTTTAAAAAGTAGTATTGTTCTAGGTTGTATAATGATCTATTACTGGAGCTCTCTCAACACACAGACTAAGGGTTCTACACCTGGCTAATATAGAAATATATTTAAAGATTTGTATTTTCTCTTGGACTGTGGCTAAGATAATGATGCCTACCACTGATTGTTTCTCTGTGTTGCTTTGAAGAAACTGTACTTCTGAAGTGATATTTCCAACATCTTTATTATGTTTTTGCATTGAGTTAGTTGACTACCTCTGCTATGCATTTGAATTCATTTTTCTTTTGCAATTTCAGGTTATATGCCGGACCCGAAGTAGATGTTTGGAGCTGTGGAGTCATTCTATACGCTCTTCTGTGTGGTACAGTAAGTGTTCCACTAATAATTAATAGGATTACATTTAAGTTAACTACTCTGTTTTTATAGTTGTTTTGTAAATGATTTATTGTGCTCTTTTGTGATTTCTGTTAACTGATGTATTAATATGACAAATGTCCAGGATGGATTTTGATAAATTAAACAAGGTTGATATGTGAGAATTAAATTAGAGTACCCGTTAATTGACAGAATACAAACATCTGTTAATTATGAATCATCGGTTTACAAGTGGGCAAGGCTTAGGTAAATACTGAGTCACAGAGTCCACTGTTTCTTTGGCATGTCTGCTTAGCCAACAGTTCAGAAATCAAAACAGACTCAAAAATGCCTTTGCAGCAAGCAAGGTGTCGGTTTATGCAGATTTGCACTAGAAAACAACCACTTTACCCAGCTTATGCAGTATACAATCGACTAATTAAAAACTAATGTTAAATGTTTCTATCTACACTTGATTATATAATTAAGGTTTTAATTATGGACCATAATATGGTCCCTCCCCCAAAGTACTGCCTGCACCTCATCATGGTGGGAGGGTGGAACAGACAAGTAAGGGATTGTCTGGTGAGGCAAAGCCATCTGTGGAGAAGGCTTTGGCCGAAGAACCACCTAAGGGCGCTATGCGAGGTGGACCAGCTCACCAGGAACCCTCAAAGTGCTGGCTAACACAGGAGACAGGTGTTGGAAGGACACCTAAGGGCGAAAGAGGTCATTAAATAGGCCCACCGGCTTCCTTACCCTGCTGTGAGAGAACTGGTCACCACCCGGCATACAGAACTAAGAAACCTCGAAAAGAGGCCTCATCATCAGCGCGGCGCTTGGCGGAGGAGAAAGAAGATATAATTACGGTAATTTTCGACTAATGGTGAAAGTGTATGAAATGTTCTTTGAACTTTGAAATATTAAACTGTTGATGATGTGCTCCCATTCAACTGCAAAATACTGTATATGAATTTGCTTTTCCTTTTAGCTCCCATTTGATGATGAACACGTTCCAACTCTCTTTAAGAAGATCAAATGTAAGTATATGGTCTTCTCATTAGATTGCTTATTTGAATTGGTAGCAGTAACTCCAAGACATTTGCTCATGTTAAGTTTCGTATTTATTGTGTTGAATTTACTTTGAAAGACACTAAAGTTTGTTGTTTTATAATTGCTTTTTCATTTGTCTGCCTTGATGATAGTAATTGCTTATTTTTGCACTAGCTGGTCATTACGTTACACCGGATTACGTGAGTCCTTTGGCAACACGTATCATCGCAAAGATGTTGGTAGTCGATCCAATTCAAAGGGCAACCATTAAAGACGTCAGGTACGCACAATAGCCAAAACAGTTCCACAAACATGCTTATCTATTCTGTAAAATTTATATATTTATCCTAATTATGATCTTTAGGAAAAGCTAAGATTTGAATAGATCAGATAAGAAAATAATGTTTGAGTGTGTTGCAAGATTTTTGTTAATGTTCATCATGACTTATTATTTCTAGATAATAATAAGGTTAGATACCGTAAAGTATTGTTTGGAAAGGTCGAGTAGTTGGCAATCCGATTTGTTTATTTAAAATCAAATTGTTCATTATTATCAGCCAGTAACTTTTCATCTTGCTGTTTACCACAGTTTAATACAAAAAACATCAGTTAATGGCTCACCACAACTTTACCACATTCTGATTTAATTATGATTTTTTTAAATTGAGGTCTACTATTACTTTGTAAAACAGTGTGTGTTTTAAAGATTAGAATTGGTTGTGTTTTACATATGAATACAGGTCTTATTTGTTGTCATGGTTGTAGTAAGTAGTCCTTTTGCAATTGCATGTTTTGTTTGGTTCTTGCAGGGAACACGATTGGTTTAAGACGGATCTTCCTGGTTACTTGTTTCCACAAAGTTCAGATGTGGATGCATCTATTATTGACACAGAAGTGATTCAGGAAGTTTGTGAGGTTCGAATTCCTTGTTTATTTTGGGGGCTCAGAAAAGGATTACAGATATCAATATTTTCATTGTTTAGAGGGAGATTATTCCAAGTCATGTTCTAGATTATTTATGATACATTTTATCTGCTATCAAATTAGGAAATTGTATAAGTTGGTTACACTAAGCAGGCATCACTGAACTTGTAAAGAAAATTCTGTAATTTTGTGACTGAGTTAGTATGTAAAGAAAATTCTGTAATTTTTTGACTGAGTTAGTATGGAAGAAGTTTTTAAGAAATGTTCAGCATTGAACGTTTTTTCTTTGATTGTCCATTGTCCGGTGCATTATGTACATGATGATACTCGACTAATGATTTTAAATTGTGTTTCTGATCGTTTTAAGAAATGTCGGGTGAGTGAATCAGAGGTTCACCATGCTCTGCTGAGTGGTGATCAGCAGGACCAACTCGTTATCGCCTACAACCTCATTATGGATAACAAACGTATTGCGGATGAAACGGAGAAACTTCAGATTCAGGATTTCTTTGTTGCTTCAAGTCCTCCAGTTGAATCTTTCATGCTGGTAGGTTGCCACACACAAGTTTATTGAGCACGAATTCAGTGGATCCGCTTAAACCCCAAACTAATAACTTTCTATGCAAGTATTGTAGGAGTGCCATGTTAACTTAACTCACATTAACACATTCGTATTTCATAGTTTTATTCATGGAGCGATTCAGCTTAAGTAGGAATATGTAAGTTCTTGTTAATGTTTTAATGTCATTATGAATAGGATTTGAAATAACTCTGTAATTCTCATCTTGTGACAGTTGATATTTAGATTACTTTTTTTTATTTAACTTATTATAAACACATGATAATATCAATCAAAAGCTCGCCTGCATCCTACGCTCCTCTTTTGCAATCGCTCTGACATGATGCAGTGCTCATGAATGAGCTTAGGTTTCAGGTGGCACATTATAAAATTCAAGATTGTTATTGAGATTTTGTAAAATTGTTTTTACAAATTTTTTTACTCTGCATCTCAATATTTTACCTTGATGGTTATTATTATGTGTAGCTGTATTGGATTATTACAGAAACTCCAGTCAGGACATTCTAGCAGTCCATATAAACAACATCCTGAGCACATGCCAGGTAATCCTTGAGTTGCTAATTAGATCACTTTCTGTGATATGATCTTTTAAATTGGTTAATGTGGTGATCTGTCTGTTCTATTCTTTCTCATTCTTGATATTTCAGCTCTGCTAAGCTGATGTAGAATGGATTTTATTTGATTGTAGCTCAAACTTGACAAATATTTCAATTGTCTGTGATCTCTATTCAGAAAATCTAGCATTTGTTCTGGATTTTATTTCAAATATCCACTGAATTTTATCGTGTGCATAGAAAAAGTAATTGTAAAACTTGTATCTCATTTTTAATCATGTCGTATAGGTCTTGAGATGCAGACGTATGTTTATGTGCCAGTGTTTTCTGGGTGGTAATTAGCTTAGTTTATGTCACAAATCAATAAATGACATTTCTTTTTAATTGACCCTACAGATTTGAACACGACCGTGACCTTGGAGCCAGTGATGGTTACGGATCATCGAACGCCAGGCATAAGGAAGTCAAAGTGGCATCTTGGTGAGACTTGTTCAGTTCCTGGGATAACTTTTGTTAGACTTCAGGGCACTGAAAGTGACAGTGATTGCATTTGATGTGGACCATAGCCGTAGCCAGAATTTTGTTCCGCGAGTGTTTTCCATGTCCTACAAATTTTTCTTTAACATTAATTTATTTTGGGGGCTGTTTTATGTCCAAAAACTCATATTTTCCGACATTTTCACACTAGGAACGAACTGTTGCATTGCCATGTTTTCATTGGGGGGGGGTTTAAACACCCAAAACACCCCCTGTCTACGGCCTTGTGTGATTCATTTTATATTGTAATTGTAATCTCACCACTTCATGAAAAACTCAGCAGTCGTGCTCCCAAACCGTTCTTCTGTCTTATGAAGGCCCACTGCAGTGTTTAACAATGCCATATTTTGTCATTTGAGTATAATCAACTGCTTACTTGAATCCATTATTGAGTTTTTAGTCGATATTGTTGTCGTCTATTTATGTAGGAATTCGATCTCAGAGCAAACCTCTGGATATCATGCATGAGGTTTTCAAAGCAATGAAATCACTTGGCTATGTAAGTTCAAACGGATTGTCGTATAGCAAGATTACATTTAAGTCCAGACCAAACAGTGATCATGGGAATAAGTGGAATTGAGATTTACTATTTCCCATGTCTTACTCACTGTCTTTGATCTATGTGAAGTTTGTATTATTTCATTGCATTTTCGACAACTTTCTTTGGTTTGAACCGTTGTATTGTGAACCCAATAACACCTGTCTGATGTCATTAATGTGAACTGTTAACCTAGGCAGCCCTACTCTTCTGGGTTTCCTGTTGTAGTCAAATAATTACTATTATTGATCCATCCGAGAACAAGCATAACACAGGATGATGATATACATATTGACAGTAATTACTTTAGTGTGAGAATCGGTAAGTAGAGTAAATATGGAAACAAAAGGATGGACCTAAAGGGATGATGAATCCCGCTGGGCAGAGCGCCCTATGTACCTTGGATTTGTAGGTGGAGGTAAAGACAACTAAGGAAGCAAGGGTAGTGAGAGACATAAACTAAGCATTATAGCATTATTTGATACTGAACAGTAACTTAACTAGACTAAACAAAACTAAGCACAACACAAAAGATATGAAGACCTACTGCTTGACAAACACCAGAATTTGATTAAATAATATGAACAATTAAGTAAGCACGCAAACGTTTTTTAAATAATCTAACAAAATGTGCACTAGTAACAACAATAAGCAGATTGTTCCAAACAGTTGGTCCTTCTACCTTAATAGAGAATTTCCGTGTGTTTGTATGAGCAAGTATAGTCGTATATGCAGAAGCTGTCCTGGTATTGTGAGAGTGAATGACAGAACCAGTATTAAAATAGTTCGCAAAGGTTCTAGGTAGTAAGTCATGTCTATAACGATACATGAATTCCCTGGTTTGCAGAATTCTAATCTGATCAAGTGCAAGTATTTTATGAGAAGCAAAGAGTTCGGCTGTGTGGCTGTTATATTTCTTTTCTTTGCCGCTGTAATATAGGAGTGGAAGATCATCAACAATTTTCATGTTGTTGTACGAAGAAAAAATCCAGTGACAGAAAAATATGTGAGTGAAATCAGTTTCTTTTCTGAGCTCTGTCTTGAGTTTTCGAGCACATTTTAAGAACCTATTGAGTGCCATCTATGCCCAGAGTTTGTACAAATACTCTTTTGTTATTCATGAAGAGCAAAATTCAAATCAGGATCAATTCCCTCTAACTTCCAAGGCTTTAATTCTCTAGGCGATGGTGAAATGAGCTGCAGTAGGACGTGACGTGAACTGCTCGACAGTTCAGTTCGATTCTTGAAATAACTTGTGATTATTTGTTCATGTTGTACTGGTGATCCTACTGCATTTTGTCAGTTTGAAAGCTAATGAAAGAATATTTATATAATTGTTTGCCTCTGATAATTGTCTTGTTAATAAATTCTTAGAGGTACAATTGCTTGATGATCGATGCAGATGAATGTGGTATTGCTTGTGTGATGTAGTATGTGAACGTGTTAACAGGTGAAGATGGGTCTGCAGCTGTATCAGGTAGATGCTAAGAGCTATCTGCTCGACTTCAAGAGTCTCAACACGACTGACCATCCAGATGCTGCAAAAGTCAAGCGCATGACTCGTGCTAGCATGTCCGCTTCCTCTGCCGCTGAATGTGGTAATATAACCATTGATGTACCTTGAATGACCGAAATTGGTCTAGTGAAAGTCATACTAAGGCTCAATATACCTAAAGCTAACATTATAGAATGCAGAAGTGGTCACTTTGGGACATTTCTGGAAAAAGATGAATTTAATGGCACGTTACAACAACCTGTGTTGCTAGTATTTAATGTAACAAATAATAAGGTACAAGTAAGCAATTGGTTTCAACAATGAATATTGCTAAAAGATTATGAACTATGAAAATGTGCCTGCAGGACAAGTTGTGTTACTTGGCATCATTGTCGATTGTTTGTAAGCAATCATTATCTAAGTATGCAGTTTTTGGAGGAAAGTGGTGGTGATTGGTTGTTGATGTGATTGTGAATGATAGTGACGAGTGAACTACCGATGGACTCATAAGTTGTGTTTACTTCTTGCTAGTGGAACAGATGGAGATTGAAGAGGCTGAGGAGGCAGGTGGAGGATTCCACCAGATTCTGGAATTCTTTGAGACCTGTGCCAATCTCATCACAACGCTTGCCAGATGAATCGCTGAATCCCTCTGGATAAGTTGCTTCTTCATTTCATGACTGCTCCTGTTGTCAGTTGTTCTGGTTCTTGTCCAGTTAATGCAGAGATTTGAAGCAACTACTGGTCAGCCAGCTGGTTAATGTTATTTTGAATCTGTTTAATCTGCAGTGCTAATACTACTTTGTGCAGTGCTCATGTGCGTTATCAGTAGCAATGTGATGCTGTTTTCTGGAAGACACAATAACAGTTTGTACATGTTTTTGTGATCATTGCTAGTGGGGTGTGTTTTAAGGGTGATTTTGAAGACTGAAGAATGATTTGCAATGGAAAGGGAGACATTGGCATAATGACCAAATTTGTAACTATTGGAGTTTGCAACGAAAACCGGTTGAAATTTCTAACCAACTGTTATGTATTCTGTGTCAGGATTCTGTGGGATCAAGTTAAACAAGAAGTTAAAATTTTAAAGAGCTGTATTTAACGTTAAAAGCTGCTAAATTATCTACCTAATTCAATGGAATCCAAATTCCCGATCGTCAGTTGTGTGATGGCTATTCTCCTGCTGCAACTGATTTTTTTTAATCAGTCTGTGTATTTCTTCCATCTACAATCATTGCTGTATATCACCAGAAATTTTTTTCTTGAATTTATGCATAAATAATGCCAACAATTAATTTCAAGAAATGTTTGGTATGTGTAGACTAGTCTTTTGATCATATGCTCTATCACTCTGTTCATTTTTGTATTTGGACGGTTTGCATATAATATACAAAAAATGTGTATATTATATATGTGTGTGCAAAAAGCATGTGTTATATACATGCAATATATGTGACATCGGCTGAGAGAAGGTACCACTTGACTTGTCGCTTTCTGGAAGAGGTAGAAAATGACGTTTTTGTGTAGGTCACGAATAATTAGCAAGTTTTGGTTCTTTCATCCAATGGCTGAACAGACATCTGGGGTACATTTTTTTCACATGGTATTTCTACACGTGCTATATTATATGACCAGAAGGTTGCTGAGTAGGCTGAAGTATTATTTCCATACATATATACATACATATACATATGTACATATAGCTATTCTGCTAGTTCTAATTTGTGAATGACGGTAGGTGCATAAATTTTGGAGCAATCAGGATGAAATTTTTACCTTAAATTCTTTAAAGTATCAGGTGTTGGAAACTGGCAGTAAGTCCATTAGTGACAAGTGGTACCTTTTCTCGGCCGAGGTCACATATTCTGTATTAACTCTTTCAGATTTGTCTTTCATAGACTTGAGGGTAAATTACAGCAGTTATTGGATAATACCCTGAATTTGGCAATTTGATTACAAATGCAATCTCATCCTAGGTTTCACCAGTGGTCATTGTGCACTCCATAATTACGCATGCATAATTATGCATGTCATTGATTGTTGTAGTTGTTACTAAGTGTAATGTAATAATTCCTTTAAAAATACATCTGTTTTTGCAGTTGCATAGAAAGTTTCCATTTGTTGCAGCACAATTTCTTTAAATCTGCTGTATTAAGTTTTAATACATACACCTTTTCTGCTCATTGTAGCTCCTCTAGAGGCAAGCCTAATGCTGTCTTACCATTAGCCATTTTCAATACACTTTTTCTAGACAACAACTGTGGGTGGCATCTAGTTCAGGTCAGTTCCGACTTCAGCGGCATGCCTCCCTTCCATGCTAAACCAAGTTTGAGGCCATATCTGTTTGTACTTTTCATTGAAGCATTGAACTGTAAAGCTGTTGATGAAGTGATCGTTTTGCTTCCACACTTGACTTTAACGCTTAACCTGTTTGGTTACTGCTATTGTATCACCAGCTGTAAAAGCTGCAACGTTGGTCTATAAGTTTCTTGAGAGGCGAAAATGCAAAGGTCTAGCACTGCTGCTGTACACTCAGAAACATGGAAGTCGAGATGAAATGTCATATTTGTTTTTATATTTTGCTATGATGTCTACTTCTGTTAAGTTTATAAGTACTGTAAGTTAAGTTCACTGTATATATAGTCATAAGATCACACTTGGAAAGCAATCAACTAACTATATGTATATAGTGCCCCAGCGGGGGGCGCGATCAGCCAATCACAAATTTAAGTCTTCAGGAGATTGTAGAAAGAACCCAACAGGTTGCGCTTCGACTTTCAACTCAGGATCTGAGATTACCAGAACTTACCAAAACTCCGAACTACCCGCGGACTGAGGAGGAGCACCATTGAGTTTAGAGAAGTTGAATGGAGATCATTTGCATTTTATACAATTATTATTTCATTATTGGCTTAACCTTAATTATTGATAACGCCAACAGTAATGCATGATTAGCTCAACAGTTGTTTTGACGAATATATTTCTTTTGTCAAATGTGTCAATTTCGTGAGGAGGCATTAAGTAAGTTTTGTCTGTGCAAGTGATATTCTACAAGCATTGTAACAGATAATATCTGGACAAACACTTTCTGGTCAGACATATTCAGCACTTTAACAACGATCTGTACTGGTTTTCTTTGCCGCTTTCATTGTACTTTTTATTTCAAATATTAATCACAAACCAAGGTACTGGTGAACATTTCTGCTGCATTGTAACATTTCTAATAATGCTGATAATACTGAGGTAGTTAGGTCTTCTGCCATCTGCTTCTTAGTTCCAGTATGCAAGTATACCAGTAAAGGCCTTATAAATATATCATGTATGCAAACATTTGCGTTAACCTGCAACCTGTTTAATGCGTATACTTTGCAAATTTTGTTTCTATAAAAAAAGTATCTGCAACATGATTCTTGTTTTACAAAGTTTTCACGAGATCCATCTTTTGTTAATGATTAATCATCTGACTTGTAATAGCAACCTAACCATGATAATAAGAGTAATCATATATAGTAATACTGTGTTTATTTAAGCAATATACTAATATGGTTAAATGAAGCATTTTGTGTGAACAATGGCAACATTATAATCTGTGTTTTAAACTGTTGGTTTCCATATAAAACTTATCTGAAATTTCTTTGGATGTCTGTTTGAACTGTTGCAAATTAAAAACTAGTTTCACTGTTGATGTTTATTTCAAGAATTTCATGAGATATTTCTTGTATGTATAATACTAATGCTGTGTCTTAAAAAGTGTTTTATTTCTGCAATTAGAATTGGGACATTCTGGCGATTAGAAGAGACCATGGGCGCCCGCACATAGGGGCAAAAAGGGGTGCTTGCCCCTCCTGGAAAATTGATTGACTTGTATTTTAACTGCTAATTTTTTGAATTTAACAAACTGGCAATTTAACATTTTAACACTTTTCTAATCATATCCACAACTGCACAGTAACAGGATTTTCATCTTGACCATTTACTAGCCTAGTTTTGTTACTAAAGCAGGCCTGCAAATAAGTTGTAAGTTATTTCTTGGAAATTGTTTTACATTTTGAAATTACACATTTTAGAACTCTATGAAAATGCTCATATTGTTAATTTCCTTGTTGAAATATTCAAGCTCATGCGTTTTTCCCCTCTTGTAAAAAAGTTCTGAGGGCGCCCATGACATGAGAGAGACACAAGAACTCAATGATTACATCTATAGTTATGCTACAGTAGACTTCAGCAATTCTCTGTCTTCCTGAACATAGAAAATATAGACATCACCTAAATTAACCATCTTCAAGCTATTCCTGCTGTTGCCAAAACACAACTAGATCACTATATATTGTCGTCAAATAACTGCACTGGCTCAAAATGCCTAACATAATTATAATATGAAGTCATATTGTTCACCTACAACACTTCAATCTTCCCAGCACTCTCTCCGTCAGTTGCTCACAGTCCAGCCACCGCTCAATCTGCTCCTTTCGATGCTGTCACTTCTGCTTCCTTCACCTCGATTAGGCCTACTAAAATTAGAAAATTGCTCCCCAGCCATAGTTGTTCTGCTTATTGGTAATAAACTCCTGCCAGTATTAGGACAAATATCTGATCCATTCTAAAAACTCGGCAAAAACCAGTCTTGCGGCTCTTGCCATGTCGTCCACTCAACTGAATCGCTAATTTTTCGCAAATCCTATCCTGATTCTTTCTCTAACCATGGCCTTCACACACTTCCCTCCTATCTTATCTGATTTCTCTTCCCTCACCCTCCGTGCACTTCCCTCCTGCCTTAGATGATGATGCCTCCTCTGCCCGTAACCCTCCTCGCGACTACAACTCTTGTCCAGTCCTCTCCCTTGCCGTCTCATATTTCCACTGGCAGTGTAGGTGTAGGCATTTATTTACTCAGCTGAGTTAATTGACTAGGATTGAGGTGGAACAGAAAGCTCCATATAATTTCTGCTCTGGCAACGAGTTGAACCAAGACAACATCTCAGATGGGACTAATAATAGTCCCAGATCTCAGTTGACGGTCCAACACACTATATCTACTGCACTGTTGAGCACCCCCACCCTCCACCTGCTTTTTATAAGTCGACGATGATGAAGTGACCTTCAAAGAATTAATCTACCGTCGCCTATTCAAGACTACAGCCCTAATTCTCCATTGAATGCTGCAGAATAGAGGCATTCGGTGCATTCTCAAACCGCTAGTTCAAACTTTCCTGGAAGGAATATTTTCCCGAGTGTATCGTGGAAGATGTTTCCCGATAATCCTTTCCAAGGATTGGCGTCATTTCCGGACGTTTCCAGCAGCTGTCGGTCTGACCGGTAGCATATACAGCGAAAGAACCTGCAGATCTCGAGAAAGTCAATTGCTTACACTAATAATTATTAGCTGTTAGCGGGTTTTCTGTGCCCGGCGAGTCTTATCTATTTTCTCTGTAGAAACTGCCGTGGTTAGTCATATACTTGGCCAGACGCCGTTCCCGGAAAACAACAGACAGACACACACACACACACACACACACACACACAAACACACACCTACACACACACACACACAAACACCTATACACACAAACACCTATACACACAAACACACATACTGTGACTCACACACACACACACACACACACAAACACACAACAAAATAGACATGCAAATACACAAAGAGACAGGAAGAAAATGAGGGAGATAAACAGACAGACAAGAGTCACAAGACAGAGTGAAGGGGGCGAAAGACAGAGCGAAAGGGGATTCTATTTAAAAGGTCGACTTTTTTATTGCGCTTTGCCCACGGCTCACTTCCGTTTCGCCTTTAATTTCGATTCAGCAGTCCTGGATTTTTCTTATTAAACCTACTCGATTACATGTAGTACATAGTCATGTCCATAAAGCCCTACAGAGGCCTACATGTTAGTTACATGTACAGATCATTTATCTATCCATCTAGTATTATTATTATAAAAATTATATGCATAGATAATGTAGGAAGAAATGGCTAGAAAGGGAGGAAACCAGCAGCTAAGGCTACTGTTGTGAAGACATAGTAGAGAAAAGTAGAATGTGATTGATCAGAGATTCGTGCAAGCATGGATTGCAATGACATTGATATAGTTATGGTACGTCGGTACGATCGAATACTAAAGTAATAGAAGTACAGGATAATTATCAGTCGCGGGCGAATATTATAGATCGGTATCAAACTTATGCACTGATCGACCCCTCCCCAGAGAGGGATTATTCAAGCCCTAAGAATGGTAAGCTTATATAATATTAGTTAATTCGAAATCACCTTTCAGAAGTCCTTTAAAGGTACTATGTAAATGATCAGATATATTTAAATATCTTTGGACAACTTTGTACTCAAGTATGATTCTGTAGCCTAACACATGTATTTGCTACCAAAGTACTTAATTGAACGTTAATAGTCCCGAAGATGTTCCATGCACTACAATTATAAACTAGACATTTAGCTTTTGTATTTTTCCATCCCCAGACAATCCGAGATTGGTCCACAAGAAATCGGTGGCCATTAAATTTTAAATGTATGGTCTCTAATTTCATAGGTGTGGAAAATTACACCTTTGGACAGATTATTCTTTGAGAAGACTTATTTAAAGAGCTTTGGATGCATGTTACTTGAGAAGTTGAGAGCAAATCATTTAAGACATGATTGCTGTGATCTTGGAATCCATCAAAAGAACAACTGGAACAAGCGACACCTTCCTTCTGTGCATTATTAATCTATTCATTATAATGGATATCTAATTTCTCTCCTGTCAATTTTCTTTATTAATCAGTCTTTACATTACAAGGAGAGTTCTGTAGCCTAAACAGTAACATAACTAAACAAGTTCATATCAGAATTAGGCCAAATTGGTGCAGGGTCCCTGCACATGATCTGCTCAGCCCTGCTGCAATTTATTACTCACATACAAGAAATTCAAGGGCATTTTTGCCCTATACTATTACAGTCTGCTATCTTTATCAGCTGTCAATTGGATTCAACCCAGATGGATTTAAACCCCATCACTTAAATATGATACCAATTAAAAAATTACCCACTCGATAACTCCAAATATTGCAATTAAATTAGTTTTTTGTAAAAGATCTTTGCTTGCTATAAACTATTTAAATTTTATGGCCAGTGTTAATGACAGGGCCATGAAGAAATCATTCTAAATGATGAAGATGCAAGTTGCTCAAAATGTCGCTGTTGCAGGGTTTCATGCAGCAGTCTCGAACATCTTAGATGATGTGATAAGAACAGAGTTGACTCTACCATGTACTCAAATGCATGGAAAACTAATCAATCTCCTAATTGAAGGGTTAAATAAAAATGCCTCAAACTCCATTAAGAATCAGAATAGCAATATTCATTTAAATAATTTATTAGAATAACACACGGAAATTGTTTGCAACAAAATAAAATTGTCCTCTCAAAAGTTTGCATGTTGTAGTCAGTTTTAACTGAGCATAAAAGTCAGAATGATCGGAATAAACTTCAGCAGTTTTACGAGTATCCAAAGCAACAATTGCTTGCCTGAGTTGAAAACGTAAAATAACAGAGTTTCTCGAGTAATTGCTTGAATATTATAAGTCATTCAATTGTTGCAAGTGTTCAATGTTCATTGTGTTGAGAATTAATGTTCCACAGAAGTCGATTGTATATTCCAAATGCTTTCATAGCATTACAGCCAGTCGTAGTGTTGGTTTGCTGTTGCGGTCTCCAGCAACTGGTTAGGCGATAGCGACGCTAGAATCGAGCACAGATTTGCTTCCTCGCTCTTCCCGTTGTTTATCGAGGAATGGTTCGAGCGAATCCGGACAGCCATGTCTTGTCATTTGATGCATTGACAGCAGACGCGTTTGTAGGTCAAGGTATCACGTACGGGACCTTGCAGTTGGTGTCTTTTGGTTCATCAAGGACAACCGGTTGCGGCGTTGTTGGACCGACTCAGTAACACTGGTTGAACCAAGTGCTAGTTATCTGATAAGCCTGCAATGGCAAAGCACAGTCAACAATTAGTTTCAAATCGGCCAATATTTTAGTACTTCACACGCTACTTCAAAATCTGTATGATAAATTCCATAAAAACTTTGCAAGAGCAGTAGAATAGAAATTAAATTCTACCCTTTCAAGTTTGACTGAAATCAGGCCTCATGATTCTATGTAGTCTGATAGGAAGATGTTCACAAATTTCTGGTTTCTTCATTTCATAGAAATAGGTTTGCAGACAATTAACACAAACAATTATTTTCTTATTAATATTACAAAATATTCCAGCTATAATTACTTGGTTTCTTTTCAACCAAATTTCAAAAAGGTATTGTTATTACCTGTAGTTCTTCGAAGATTGTTCTTCAGACTTCAAGCGGAATGACAGGCTGTGGAATGAGGTCACAGGTGACTCTGTGGAAGTCCAACAGCTTCTCTTCAGCTGGAGAACACTTCCCAGTGGGATACTGAAAGAAGAAAAACCAAACAACTGTAACTAACCATGAAACAATTATACACAGAAATTAGAATTCAAGAATAACCTACAAAAAACTTTTTAAGTTCAGTAAAATTATGAAAATAAAGCTATATAAGCTATTGTTTCTTAAATCGGAAAACCACTTGTTAATAAACCTTGAATTCTCCAAACATTTTGCAAGACTTTACAAATTTTCTGCACACATAATGACAGAAATATTGAAAGGCTCACCTCAATCAGCAAGCAATTGTAGTCGATAGCCAGTGAGTTGTCATTCTTGGACCATCTGGTTCCCTGATTCTCAAGGTCACTGGTCTCCTCTTCACCTTCCAACAGTTTGGCCACTTTCTCAACACTGTCCACCTGCACGCACAAACACCAAGAACATGTGGGTTAAAAGAAGAACTATCACGATTTCAATTACACAATGTCTGAAAATTAGTCAACTGTTATGTTATTTCAATCTGAAGATATTTCTCTAGTCTGTTATCTCCTCAAAACATGCATACTTTGAAATTTTGTGCAACTGTGAAATTTTTCAAACTGTTTGTCTCAAGATTATATCAGCCTAGTTGAGCAACTTCTTACAATGTAAACAGAAGACGAACAGTGCTGGAGAAAATATTCACCTTAATGATTCTGATGTCGTTTTCCCAGCAGAAAGCTTCAATCAGCGTGAAATGAATGTGCAGAGTGATGTCATTAGCCGAATTCTCCGGAAGAATGCAAAGCATGATTCCATCCGGATTCCTGATTTGAAAACAAGGGAAACTCGAATTAATTATCATAATTCCATTTGATTATCTCAAAGCAATTACAGCCTTTCCATTCATTACACACAACCAGCCAACAATGAGAAGTGAGCACAAATGCAAAGAGGATGTTCAGCAGCATTCCATTTCTCAATATTCTTATCTACTTCCTTAACTCATCTATCCAGAGCAAACCTGCAGCCAATAGTTTGTCTGCCTTGCTCTTAAATACTTCCTCAACCGGGAGCTATCTGGAAAGCCATGTCTCACCGTTTTGGCTAAATTTCCTTAATCTTGCTAAAAACTCCTAGAGCTATGCTTCTGGAATTTTTAAAATAAACAAGTCAGCTTTTGATTTCAAGCACAAAGATAAATATCCAAAAATTTAGTTCAGAATTTCACTAAAAAAGCTATGGTTTCTTAATTTCTAAACTTATTCATTATCATTTTTAAAGTGACTTACATTTCCAGGAGTTTTCCCGACTCGTAGATGCCACAAGTGAGTCGATCTTGTTCCTGGGCTTCGATCAACATCTCCTTCAGATCATCGCCAAGATCACACTCATCACTGTAACAGAAGAAAAATCAAAACTAAGTCTTGGTCATCAGTTACATTGGAGACATATTGGTGTAATAAGAAGCGTCAATGCATTACAGTGTGTGTGTCTGTGTGTGTGTGAGTGTGTGTTAATATGTACCGGTGAGCAGGATTTTCCAGCCACAACAAATATAGACTGCACTTCCTCCTTATGAAACTCAACAAATTACAGCTGTGCAATGCAAAGCAAGCCCTGTTGCAAATAGGACATGATAGATATACAACACCAAATTAAGAAAGCACATGACCATCTTAATCAATAAAGACCAAATTCCACACCTACAAACCCCAATATGTTCTCATATCTGCAAACCACTCATTCAATCATATCAATGTGACCCTTGCTAATGGATTCTGGGAAACATCAAAACACCCGATCCCCACCCAATAAATGAGGCCGGATGCCAGAAACACCGACACCGTGATTTATTGCCACCAACCGATAACCAGGGCAGAGTACAAGCAAGGGGCATGCGTGGCTAAATGGACCGATGCTGCAGTAATCAACCGCCGCCTCCGCATCTGTCTTATTGGACCTTCGTCAACCTATGCAAGTGTTGCCACGCGCTTTCCTCGGCTGTCAAATAAGTAAGCATGACACTGCATTTCTGCAATCTGCTTCCATACGATATTAATATGCTGTCTACACACTTGACTGCAACTGTTCGAGTGCCCTTAAAACGAGTGCCCTTAAAACGCACAGATGATTACCAAGCCACCTAAACATCTCATTCAACATCATCTCGTCTGAAACTTGCAACCTCCCAAACCCCACAAATTTCGTATGCTGCTGCTCAATGTGACTTGCATCATGCAACATCAATATTTCATCATCACCACACAAATCTGGAAAACAATCAAAATGCACCAAAGACTATAGAATGCTGGATGCAATTTTTAAAAAAGACGCAGTAGGCTGACGAGTTATGACGGCAAGTCATGAACACGAGCAACAACAACAACGGCACGAGACGCAAACTAAACCAACCTGTAGAATTTCTGTGATCGCTTCTGCGCCAACGACACATCGAGACTGAAGGACTTGGCTGGCTTCATCGTGCTATTATAACTATTCGTAGAAGTAGAATCCAGACACAAAGGCAACAACGTTTACTGTTCGATGTCTCAACTAAGACTGACGACAAATGTCCACTGAAAGCCTCTTTAATCTTCGGTCAACGCAACTCCGCAAAAACAAAGTGTCTCTGTTTGTCCAGCAAAACAATCGCTGTGGAAAACAACGTGTTATGATCACCGTCCTTAGCCTCCGCTGCTGCTACAGCGTAAACACGTCAACAGCTGCTAAGCCGCACTATCCAAAAGCCGGAACAACGATAGGCCGAGAGATGCGTAGGCCTATAGACTTTATAGACAACAGACGTCTTCTCTGTCCTGACGTTCGACTACTGAATGCTGAGCCACGTGCCTCACCACGCTTATATAGATGTCGAGTGGCCGTGGCCACGCGTACATAGACGCACGCATCGGGCAGCCAGTAAACGTCCTTCTCCGATTCGATGGGTTCTCAGTCGCACTGGTTTTTCCGGAAAGCGAATGGCTACCAAGACCGCAGCGCCTACTAAGAAGCCGTAAAGGCTGAACCTCGACCGCAGTAGGCAGCCCACCGCCTGCCCGCCCGCCAGCTGAGAAGGCCGTTGCAAACAATTACGGAGAATTTGCGCAAAACGTTACGACGTCCTACTTAGAAGTGGCAATTAAGGCCGCGGCCTCTGTAGCACTGCCTCGATCACAGCGCCAGGGCAGTTCAGGCTCATTTAGAGGGAGTCCTCTCAGGAGGTTCGTTAGGGTTAAGGCATCCTCTGTAAGGTCATCCAGGAAAGGAAGAGCATCAAGAACGAAATACAATAACCGTACATCTTGTTAGGGAAGGTGCTGCACTCAAGGGTCTCCAACACAAATGAACAAGAGGGCAAACAGGCGCTACAAGAACGATTTTGATTGCTTGATAATAAAAATTAAGAAAAAATTGCAAAATAAATCAAAAATATGGGAGAAACTATGTTACTTGTGAAAACGAATCTGATATCGAGGCCTGACTACCTGAAGAGATAAAAATGTTGGAAATGCGCAAAATTATCAGAACCAATTTTGTTTTCATAGAAGCTCAGTTTATGAGCAACAGCTCAAATCTGATCATAAATGTGCACAACAGTTTGTTTTCTGTTCAATGAATTCCTGTGAACCATTTTTAAGTTATACTGGTCGGACAGATAAATTAGATCTAACAATTTTACATAAAGGATTAGAGAGCAAATCAGGAACAGTCATGACTTTCAATACCATGTAAATCTCTTCCCCTGCAGGCCTTAAAAACCCACAACTGGCAACGGTTGTTTTGTTTCGCTTTCCAAGGTCATGTAAACACAGCAGAATCACATGATAACACAGGACTATGGCTCAACATACATAGTTCAAATACGCAAAATCATATCAATCAGTGCACACAATTCTGAAATATTCTTTTCCTGCACCCAATTTTCAGTAAACAAAGACATTTTCAAGTATAAATTTTGCAAAAGTTAAAAAAAAACTGGGCATAGTTTCAAAAACCATTTCAAGAAAAAGACAGTTCAAGAAATAAACTAAGGACCTTAATTAGGACAAGAGTATGATACGAGGCTGCTTCTGCTGGTCGAATATCATTGTCATCAAGTGGCTCATGAATCAATCAATCATTTATGCAATCATTTATGCAATCATATTTGTGTCATACAGGCTTTGGAACGTGCATGAGGGAAACCTTCTGTGCTGGTACGCTTTCTCTTGCTCATCCTTTGAATCCCCAACACCCAAAGCCCTCAGAATTCAACCTCCCAAACATACACACACTTGAAAAACACACACAAATAAACACAACAAATGGCATCCAGTCTCAGGTCCAGTCACCAAGATGTGTAGATCTGTCTATCTGTCTGTCTATCTGTCTGTCTATCTGTCTGTGTTTCTGTCCAAGACCCTCAGCCAAATTCCACAGTTGGCTATCTGCAATACCAATCAACAACAGTCCGATGTGTTGATATAACAGTGAAGCATTCTTCAGCTTAACCTCACTGGCTGACTAATTAAATGTGTCTCATGCGCCACTACAGGAATCAGATAATATTAACCTTTCCAAGTAATTACACTGTTACAATGGCAGCCAATGTCTGATAACGAACAGGAATCGGACAATGGTTCTTAGTCTTGTCTTGCAACTCGTGACCACCTGTTCTTGGCAAGTTTCCTATGGCAACACATAACCACTTGTCCATCCATCCCACTCATTAACGCCTGTGGTCTTGTCCTGTATGTTAGGCATGCTAAGCTTGTGTCTTTCTTGGAATTGACTGACTGAGATAAGCCTCCAGGGCAGGGCCTAAGTGCCAATAGATTAATCATGTGAATTGCTTTTCTGCTAATTCCTACAGGCCACATGCAGTCAACTAGTCAATTCCGAAACCAGTGTCAATTATTGCCAGTTTGACAGATGTTTGAAGGAGCACAAAATGCACCCATAATACACAAACGTCTGCCCACGGGTACATATTAACACACACCCACGAGCACACTAACACCTATGTCACTTGTACTGATCAGGTGACTGCTGTGTTGTGATAGTGGAACAAAGCCAATGCTATTTGCTGAAATTGGTACCCAGTACCACAGAACCATTTCCTCCTAAGATGAAGAATTTGTTTATTATTATTCAGCCGATGTCTGGAAATGCTCTGAGGATACCTCTAGCATGCAGGTGTAGCCTATAATGCATTCCAAAATGTTAAAAATCTCAAGACAGACATACACATCTCAGCTTCCTCCTGATGTGTGCTTTAACTATTTGTGAGCTATATTGTTTGCCACAATTGCTTTCAAACAACATGATTGAACTTCTTTAATCAGAACAGCAGAGTTTCATAAGGACCGTCAATACAGGCACTTGATGGTTCACTGCATCACTGTGTAAAGTCTTTGTTTGCGCGATTGGTAAATAAGATAGTCCATTAAAAACCGTTGAAAGCCGCCTCTTGAGCTGCATAAAATGGGCAAAATATTTACCCAAAACGGGATTAAAGACGTGAATATTGTTTGTTGCCATTATTGATTACACAGAACATCCTAGTTACCCAAAAACTGGCTATAAACTCAGCTGAGCTGAGCAACCAACTTACAGTACTGCTGTCAACAACTTTTGTGGGATATGTAACACACACAGGGAGTAGTTATCCAGGGTCATTAAATTGCAGGCAGACGCAGATGGTAAGTCAGGCACACACACAAGCATGCAGACAGCCCATCATGGTGCCTCGATGCGGCCTCCATTATTTGAGATAACCGGGGATAGGTCTGAGGCTGCGTGTTAGAACAAAGAGCAAGGTTTTCTGCAAGGACGGACTATACAGAAACAGCCAGAGGCGAACGCAATGAGGAAAGAAGGCGGACAGAAACGCACACAGACAGCCGTACAGTTCTGTAGGCCTACAGTTAGACGACAGAGTCCTAAATCGGATAAATGTATTTCGGAGGTCATCCCGTCAATGTAGACCTCTGCACAGCTGCAGTCTTTCTAGATATATATGTTCACATGCCTACATAATAGTATATGTGTGTATTTTATATTATTGTCTTGGCTTTCATAGCATTGCACAAGGTCGCATTGACACTTAAAGAGCCTTGCATATCAATCTGTCAATAAAGTATGCAAACAGATTTTAATACCGACCTACAGGTGGGCAGTGCACTCTTTGTATTAATACTATGCACTGCAGCGTAGGACAAAGACGACCTCCTCCGATCGATATTGACCTCCATTGGACAATGCATTGGTGGGTGACCTTTCATAACGAATTATTATACAATGCATTTCCTGGGCTTTCGTTGGCATTAGGCCAAAATGTACAAATCTCATTTTTAAACTCACAATTATTAATCGCTCCTTTTCTAATAATACTGCATATTATGAAACTATATATTGAAAATGTAATAATAATGTTATAAAGCAATCAAGAATACAGGTTAGCATAAATCGGTCGTTCATGACGCAGTAGTCTACCTTCTGTGTGCGTCACTTAAAAAGCAAAGCTCGTCTTGTGCAGGGTCGCAGCAAATCAACAGCAGAGGCTGGAGCCCAGATTGAACGAAAGACTACGTCACTGTCACACAAACGCTGCTATATATAGAAGGCAGATGCACAATGGCTCCGCTCTAAACCAACTTCTTTGCTTATGGACAATGGCGCAATTGCAATGTTCTAGTGCCCTTGTGGCATATATAACGTAACACTAGGACCGGAGTATAAATACATACAACTCCGTCATTGCTGGTAGCTCACAAGGTTGTATTAGGCCTATACTGAACAAATTTTTGTTCTGACGGCAGTGGCCTCTATTGTCATAAGCTGTTGTCAAACTGATGAAACACACACACACACACTGCTCGTGCTCTGTCACTGCCAGTCCAAAACCTGGATAGAGGAGGGGGTGACGTCAACGACACTGGTAGTCAACACTCTAAACTATGCAAGCTCACAGTGATGATGTCGGTCTTTCAATGGTATAAATCCACAACACACGATATATGGCTGTGTTCCTCTGTAGTGTGTACTAGTACACCTTTTGCAATCTCTGCAGGTGTGCCACTCAGAACTGTCAAATGTTTTCCCTAAATGAGAATCCTACCCTCCGTTTCTCCTTACTTATCTTGATGCTCTTATTCCAAACATCACTCACCCTACCCTCCAGAATGGTCTCCCTGCCTGACCTTGGCAGAAACTGGTTACAGCTTTAGTAGGCCCATATTGGGCAATACAGAAATCTCAAGATACAATAACACTTTACCCAATGCGCAGAAAATTATACGGATAACGGGGATTCCAATGACCCCGAAAGTATATCTCTTCTTTATGCGTATACACTCAGATGACTGTTCAGTGTTCACTTTACTAGGACATGCAGAAAACCTTATTTAGGTCATAAATGATCTTCTTCAACCGCTTCTGAGGCATAGGTGCATGAAACAGGTTTCCTATATTAAATGCGAACTAAAACAAAGGAAGCAGAGACCTTTATATTTAAACATTGGAGACGTGTCTCAACAAATCTTTTACAACCCATGGTGTCTCTGTAGCAGTTTTCTTCCTGACAAAGGACAAAGCATGAACTCAGTCAACTGATCTCAATCTGACCTCACCTAGACATTCTCACAGTGCCTTTGTGCTAAGGTGGGGCAGGGCCTCAACAGATGTTACAACTGATGGGGCTCCCATCCTGAGGAAATGCAAATAAAAGAGATTACAGTCGGGAAGACACCCAGTGCTGAAATCATGCCTCTAACTATCACATAATTATACTCTTCCTTCAGTTCATCATTCACACACAAACAGATGGAATGATGTGCATGGACCCCATTAACAGAGAAACATGGAAATGAGTTTGATAGGCACAGCATGGCAGAGCCAAGCTTCAGCTGGTACGGCGGCCTCAGGTTACCTATTATAGCAGACAAAACACAGAGGTCAGAGTTCAGTCACGGCAAAGAACACACCCATGCCCATAAAATAGATGCAGCTTACTGAAGCAATGCATGAACCAACCCACGCTTAGCTCATGTGACAAAGCTTAGCTCATGTGACAAAGCGCCAACTTTCTGCACTCTTCAACACAACAGTGACAACACGAGCATATCCAAGGTCTGAAGACAAAGAATGAACCAGCAGGACATCTGATTACCCTGACAAGAGAAAGAGAAGTCGTCTTGGCAAAAAAGAATCCTTCTAACTAATAAACACTTCACCATATTGCATTGTATTTTAATCATGCACAGCATTCATGGAATCTATTTCACAAAACAGCAATAAAAATTTAGTAAAAAATAATACAAGACATAAGCAGATGCATTGCATAAAAAAACTAAACTGCATAACGCTGTGCATTAATTGTGAAGTTAACCCAAAATTGTTTAGACAAACTGAAATTTCTGGCAAACTTCGTCTGCAAATGCCTAAGGCCTTAAGCCCACCTAAGCTCAAGTGGTTTATTATCTGCCGAAAGACACAGTAGGTCTGCATTCCACGAAGGCCTAGACAGGCCGCGGTCTATGACTTGGCTATCAGGGCTTCCTGGTACTCTCATGATTATAATTATTATAGGCCGTTGAGACCACCAGTGAACCTAGTGATACCAAGTAAAACCACAGCAAAAGCATCTCCACCAGACAGAGGAAATATGATGGCTGGCTTCTTCCACTTGCTAGGCTGTAACAACTCTGACCCATTCCATTCTTGCATAACAACTTCTGGCAAGAGAACAAGAAATCCACCATAAACTGCTGCCCTGGAAGTTCTGACTCATACTCTGGGATCAATTTCTCAGAAAACGTGGATCCATCCTATAGGGCCATTGGGTAAACAATACGGACAAGAGTTAGCAGTAGTCAATTAATATATTGCTAAAGCGTCCATCCTTAAACCACACCGTTAGCACTTGTTCTGGATAATTACGAACTGCATCCCATAGCCTAAGCTTAATTTTCTTAAGGTAGGCTATGCAACAAGATTATAAAACTATGCCCTGAGCTTTGCAATGTCAGTAATATCCTCTTCATCTGATTTTCAGGCATTAGGTTAATTACCCTGACCTAGTAACATACATGTGTACAAAGAGTTGACCCTTTCTCTGGGTTTGCACCCATAGTTATTGAGTCGTGCATTCAACCCTTCTCAATAACCGGTCGTCAACCTTGCTGCAAGCAAACAGATGCATCCTTGCCGATCCGTTTCACACCCTATGCGCCTGCACAGACCAATGCCGATCAGTTATCTCCCCTCAGCAGGCTAATCTAAAGCCCGCCCTCTGAACGATCAGCCTAGACTTCTCCTAGACTCCTACTGATCTTCCTCCCTCATCCCTGATGTTGCACAGGCATTGCGTAACAACCTCCAACGGTGAGTGAACCAAGTCATGGGTTGATAACCACTGAATGCATATAATGCATGGGCTAAATATAACAAATATCAGAGTGAACAGTTGCTGGACTGCCCTCACTAAAGTGATGCAAATGCAGTCAACACTTCCCCCATCCATGAAGACAAAGATCGACTACATTTCTTGGTCCATAGTTGAAAAAGTCCCCAATCCCATAATCCCCTATGGATGCCAGCGGGAAGGGCAAATGCTCTATGCAAATAGCACCCATAATTTTCCAATTATTTTGCAACTTGCATCAATTGATGAATTGCTTGATGGGTCTGACATAGGAAAATGCTAAGTGCATTTCTGCAAGGCATTTAGTTTACTAGATGACAACTTTGTATATCAACACAGTGCAATAGAAAAAGTAAATGCATAGTTTAGGTTGTAGTATCGTTGATGATATTATGCAATGTGCATGTGTGAAAGATCCATAACTTCCTTTTGCAAACTCCATCTGAGCTCTATTTGCCTTTAAATTGCAAGTCATGTGCTTACACCTAATGCAAATTACAAAGCACATCGGGTACAAGTGAATCCTGAACCATCACATGCATGTACACTTAATACAAGGCCTGAAGCAAATGAGTGAAATCAAGTGCACAACTGCAATATAACTTAAAGCAAGGTCAACACTCAACAGCATATAAGTTTACTTGATAAGCACCTTGAAACATACGGGTAAGAATTTATTAAGCACTTTTCTGTGTCTTCTAGCGTCATATCGGTTGCACAGCTTATGCCTTCTGTTTCTACAATCTCCAGCCCAATTGCTCTTCTTGCCTCATGTTGGCTATGCCTTAGTATGAGTCAGACCAAAAATTTACAGGATCAAGACTAAAGCAATCAATGCTGCCATTTTGTTACCACACTGGACACATCGCCCATCACACATGAGAAATAATGCTCAATGTCTGCATTCTTAAATTTGAATGCCATCAATTATCAGATGCACCTCCAAAGTCATTAAAAGAGTAGATTGCAATCATTGCATCATTCATGTAAGATAAAACTGCGTGGCGTAGGAATAGGTTGTGCAGGTTGTACAATGCACAAGGGCCCTCGGCGGTCAGAGGGGCCCTTGGCAGCAATCAGAATAGGACCCTATTTGTTTACATTGATAATGTAATCAAATCAGCTTAACGTCGCCTATAATACAAAGCCCTAAATCTACAATGCACAGTATTGCACATGTGGGGTTCTACAGCGTGGGCCATTATTCACTTAGTAGTTTTATTGGCATTAGACCTATAAGCCGCCAGCATAGGCTGAAGCCTGATCAAATGTCAAAAGGCGTGATTTAGTAAAAAAAAATTGTACATCTTACGCAAACAAACATGTCAATTTTTAGGAAGCATTTTCGTTGACTATCGTAAATTTGTACTGATTTTTGCTGTAGGCCTATGCTATAGGTTTATGCAACAACGCTTCTTGCCCAGATTTTCCAAGGGGCCCACCGCCAAAGTTTTGCACAAGGGCCCTCAAAACCTTGCTACGCCACTGTAAAACTGCATCAGCGTAGACCCACAGCATGTATAGTCAAAATCAGTATAGTCAACAGTAAACATCAAGCACAAATAACAAAGAAAGTGCTGATGCCGCAAACTGGAATGCATTACGCAATAGCAAGCTGCAGATGCACGAGGTTTTGAACGCGAAGCATGTAAAATTAAAGGAGGCAATGATAGCCAACTTACAATTTCTTCGTTTCTTGCATCTTGTCCTTTTCGGCGTCTTCTAGAGTCATATCGGTTGCACAGCTTGTGTCTTCTGATTCTACGATCTCCACCCGATTTGCGTCTGCAACAATCACGCGCTT